>JBBYHK010000022.1:16723837-16734000 GCA_038382065.1 Adansonia grandidieri | reverse complement strand
AAGTTATTAATTTATTTGGTGGGGAAAGACCTTTAATACTTTCTAGTTGGGTAATATAATTACTATCTCGCTACATATATATATTTTTTGTTTTTAAAATATTTTTATTTATATAAAATTTGATAATATTAATAATTCATATTTTATAAACTTTGATGTATTTATTAATTCAAATCATGCTTTTTTTTATTAACTTTTTAAATCATGTTATGCTTCAATTATTTTTGTATGTCGTATAATCATATCATATTCAAATTATCTAAGACAAAAGATTGAATTTTAGTAAGATATTTGTGGAACAACTTAAAAGAAGAAAATAATTCTTTTTTTTTTTTATCAATATGGAGTAGTACTTCCTTCAGGGTTTGGGTTCTTTAATATTGGTGGTTTAACTTGATAGGAACCCTATAATATCTTTTGGGTTAAGTCTAGGCCTAAATTCCCATTCCCAAGCCCTTGAAGGTCAAAACTCCAAAAATAGAAGGAAAAAAAAAAGTTTAGAATTCATGTTTCAATTCTTTTCTCCCAAGTTAACTATAAAAGAAGGTCTCTAATCTCTAATATATAAAATTGCATGCTTATTTATATTGTCATGACGTGTACATGAGTCAGATAAAGTTAGATTTTAAGTTTGAAAAAAGTTTTATTTTTGTTTGTCAAGTCCGAAAGTCTATTTCATCATTTAATAATATTAAAAAAATTATTTTTCATTAAATTAATAGTAATCTAAGCTGAATCATTTTGAATTATTAAAAAAAAAAAAAACCTTATTCAGATCCCTGAATCGGTGTTGAGTAAGAATTGACTTATTAATTCTTTTACATATATATATATATATATATCTTATATTTCAAGCATCTTAATGTTAAATAAAATAAGCTTGAAAGATAATTTTTCCAAGTACAAAAAAGGAGACAAAATTGACTAGAACTTGTAAAAGATAATGTAAAACCAAAAAGGAAAGGTAAAGGAAGCAAGCTCCATCTTTAACTAAAACCTTGACCTCCACTTAAAAAACATGAACAATAGAATTTAAATCTAAATATTATTTCATAAAAATAATTACACGAATTAATTTAATTAAATTTTGGATTCATAACTCATTTTCACTTTTAAAATAATTGGAGACTCTAAAACTTTCATTAGTACAAGTTCTCATCTTACTTTGTAACAAAGACACTAGAAAGCATCTTGCATAAGATGGTAATAGATAATAAAAAGTTGGATATTAAACATTACTTAATTAATTTTTTTATAAATTCGGATATTGCATATTCAAATATTAAATTTATTATCAGTAGGAGGGTTGAATATGAACATTATAATATTCGTTATTCAATTCCGTTTTGATTTTGATTTTGATATTGCTAGATATCTATATTTATTATTTAATTCGCTTTATTTATAGATAATGGATTTAGATATCTAAATTCAATGCTCATTCTTATATTAATTTTTTATTTAATTTTATAATTTTATTGAAAATATAATTTAATGAATTTGAATCTTTAGCGGATTTAAAAATCCAACAAATACTGATCTTTAAATCAAAGGAGTATTCAAATAATAATATTCAAAAAATAAACATATAAAAAATGAATTTAAATTTTAAATAAATTAAATGAATTTAAATTCAAATATTTAAAAAATTATAAATATTTATCTGTTATCGTTCCCAATATTGAACAAATAATTTCCTACAATATATGGCTGGCTGGCGAATGTTATACATTGTGCGACTGTCTTTCTCGTCAGGTCCCCCCCTCCCCCCACTCACCTAATCCGATAGCCCTCAAATTTCTGCTTACGTTTTTTCGTGATGGGAATGACAACCACTGACCAGTCATTATCAATTTCTCACCTTCTTTCGTGATGGAAATTCTAATACGTTTAAATATTTTTATTTTAATCCATATTATTAATATTTTTATATTTTTTTTATGTTTTATATTATATTTTAATATTTTTTTGGTATCATATTTGTATTTAAAATTATTAAATTTATTTTATATATATTTATAGAGTAACAATACCACTTTTTTTTCTTTTCTTTATGAACATCCGATAAGATTCAAAACCTTATGGAGAAGATGATACAACTCCATTAATAAAAACTAATTGCTTATGCATTTTGTAGTTTTGACTTTATTTATTCTAAACAACAATGGTGTAGTTGTTTCAGTATTTTATATATATATATATGACTGTATATTGTAAGATAGCACATGTTCATATCATTGACTTGCAAAACATTTTATTTTTTTAATTAATTCTTTAATTAGGGAAAACCTAAATAAAAGATTTTGATAGTCTAAGGAGGTTTGGTGTGTGATGCAAGCATCTGCCTTTCACCTTACCAGTTCAACATAGAGTTCTAGTTACAGTCATATTTATTTACCATTTCTATTTTTGTTTTTCAAAATAAATAAATAAATAAATAACAAAAATAGAGTTTATATAAGTGTTTTTTTTTCAATTTTTTAATCAAAAAATTATAGCAAACTATGTTACTTGAACTCGTATTTTTTAAAAATGCTAATATTCGATACTTGTGTCTTATAAATATTTGAGCATGAATTTCTTTTATTATATTTATTTATTTGCTTTTTATTTTTATTTATTTATTTTTTTGAGAGCGTAGGTTAAGTATAAGCAAAGGAAGTTTACTTTTTAAAAAGTAAAACGACAATCAAACAAAAATTAGTTAGTGGTTGAACCAAACAAGTTATCTTTGCTTTAAAAAGGAAATTGTTTTTGAGATTGTCAGGTAATAAACAAGGCTTTCAAATGTTCGAGTGATTATCGAGTATAAATATATATATATATATAATATAAATGCGTTTAATTTTTTTATTTTAATTATATATTAAAAATAAATATCAAATATAAATATTTTAAAAAATATAAAAATTCGGGTAATATAAATTGTCTCAATATTCCATCATCAAGCATTTCATCGTAACCAAAAACAAATGAAGCCCCAAAAATACAGTCAATGATCGGCGGTGGCTGGCTTAGATATAACACAATTATTGGATCAAGTTTCAATCTTTGAAAAAGAAAGATCAGACGAAATGGAGTCGCTTAAATCGAGAAAATGCGAGTACTATGATTAGCTTAATAAAGACTTTAAACACTTCAAATCGTTCTTTATATGTGTGTGTGTATATATATATATATAACTGGTACAAAATTAACTATTGATATTTTAATAAATTATAAGTTAAATTTAATAATATAATCATATTTATTATATAAGTAAAATTTTAAATCAATTCGATATTTATATAATATAAATCGATAATACTTTTTTTATATGTATTTAACGACTGAATTTTTTTCATTAAATAAATAGTTATAATTTTTTAATTTAGTTAAATTTTGATGTGCACGATTCACATGAATACAATAAAAATATAATGATTTAATTAAAGAAATATAAATTATATAAAAAATTATAAATGCATCTAAAATTAAATTAATTTTATCTTAATATAAATAGATCCTCTATATAGGAGTTGATGAATATTTTCAAGTCTAACCAGCATTTTGGATAATTCGTGTGTGCCAAGGAAGAGGAAGACCAAGAATTTAAAACTTAACAAAGACTTAATTATTTTATTTTATTTTTTTGAAGTGAGATAGCCATCAGAAATGGAAAGATCAAGGGACAGTAATATACAGAACTTCCACATGGAGACTCCGGAACGAAGAATTTCATCTACAAGCATTGTCAAGGTCACTTTCAAACCCCATTTCTTGCTTATTTTATTTCTTCTTCTTCTTCTTCCCAATTTCTTCCCCATCAAGGCTTGTGACTTGACTTATCTTCCTTAAGGCTTTCATTTCCATCATTTCTTCATTCTTGTATCTTCACCTTCTTCCATTTTCAGTTTCCGGATTCCCTATTTTCTTTGAACTTTGTTTCGAACTGGTTGACAGATTGAAGAACAAAGCATCGAGATAGAAGCAACGGTGGCGGGACAATTCCTGAGGAAGCTCTTCCAAATCATCTTCTACCTTCACTTGTTGTTAGTCTCCATCTTGGTAATCGTCTTAACAATCCGAGGCCTCATCTATGCAGCTAGCAATAGCGATCGTTTCCACCCTGAGAAATGGTACCCTCCAGTTCTTGTTTCAACAGCCTCTGCTGGTGTTGTTTCTTTCATATGGCAATGGATCTGTTTTCGCAATCCATCAAAAGCCATAAAAGCTGCCTTCTGCGTTGGCCCCTTGCTGACATGTGCAGTCGGTATTCTCCATGTATTGATCAGTTATCCAGTAAGTTTAGCAGTCGGTACAGTTGCAGTAGTTTCTGCTGTGATCCAATCCCTCTATGCCTGTTGGGTGAGCCGCAGATTCGACTATGCAACCAAGATCCTAACAGTTTCAACATCTTTTCCTCCTGATAAAACCACTAAATTTGTCACTCTATCCATCATAACCTGTCTAGTCTACTCTTCTTTCTTGGTGACCGGAATCGGAGGAGCAACGGCGAATGGAACGGGCTTAGACATCTTGTTCATCATAGTAATCCTGCTTACCTTCGCCTGGAGTATGCAAGTGATCAAGAACATGCTGTTTGTTACAATCTCACATGTCAGATACATGAATTTTGCTTGTGGAGTTGATATGAACACTCAGATTGCTTTCCATGACACGGTCAAGCATTTGATAGGGAGTGTGTACATAGGCTCAGCCACTGTTCCTGTTATTGGAACCATTCGTGGCTCAGCCAGAGCTATGAACTTGGTTGCAGGAGACACGGGCGAGTTTTTGTTCTCGTGTGCTAACTGCTACTCGCGAGTTGCTTCAGCTCTTATAATGTACGGGAATCGCTGGGGTTTTGTTCATGTAGGGGTTTATAACAAAGGTTTTGTGCAGGCATCAGCCGACACCTGGGAAATGTTTGAAAGAGCAGAACTGATACCATTGATCGATTCTGACCTCACAGGGGCACTCTGTTTCTTCTCCGGGATAGCAGTCGGTTCAATATGTGCCCTGGTTGGAGGAACATGGGCGCTCACTATTCACAAAAGCTACGCTACAGAAGTGTCCATCTATGCTTTCTTGATTGGATATTTCATGGTAAGAGATTAAACCTCATCTTAGAAGTTAGAAACATTACCTGGCATGAAACTTAAAAACGTGTTCATTTTGTTATGGCAGTGCCGGATAGCATTGGCCTGGCAACAAGCTTGTGTTTCAGCTTACTATGTTGCTTATGCTGAGAACCCTCAAAGCCTTCGGTTCGATGAAACAATCCCAGTTCGCGTTCAAGAGCTTCAAAGATATCAAGAAACAATCCCAGTTCGTGTTCAAGAGCTTCAAAGATATCAAGTTTAGCAGTCAATAGGAACCTGCAGAAAGAGCAGCTGAGAAATTAATTAAACGATTCATCGATCAGACTACAGAAACTATAATGGTAAAAATACTGTCAAAAGGAAAAAACTTACAATTTTGGCAAGCCTGTCTGGTTTCGAGAATTCCACTTCTTCTCTGTAAATTCCATACATGACTGTTGTAAATTTGTAGCATCTTTTGAGAAGATGAACAAAATTTCAAATGGAATATTTTCTCATTATAAACAAAATGAAAGCAGATTTCATTGGCAACATCTCATTTTCAATGCAAAAGAAGAATCCACCTAATGAATATAGTTGCCTATATTGCTCCGACTCTTCATCTTTCTTGAAGTGCTGTTGTCCGACACATTTCCGGACATGGGTACGGGGATATGACCCTCCAAGGATCCTCTAGATACATGAAAAAACTTAGAAAAAAAAACGAACATACCAGTATCGAACACATACTCATATCCGACACTCACACTTAAGTCCGAGTAACATAGTTACCATAAAGCAAATGCAGTTCCAGATCAATCAACATACCAGAAGGATTTTAAAATTAAGGCAAACACCGTTAGAAAATGCACGAGTCAAATACATCAATTTAATTGCTTTTATCATGAATTAATATCAAAATAGGACATTGAATTTTGTAAACAAATTATACAGCTAGAATATATTAAATTCCAATGTGTAAATGCTACAACATATAAGGCAGCCAACCACAAGTTAGTTGACTCCTAGATGACCACGGCCACTGCATTCCGAGCACATGACATTGCCAGTTCCTCCACAACCTGAACAGTAACAAATATCATACTTATTATATTATAACAATTTGGCCACATATAAAATAACGGCAAAACCATATAAATAAAAACTTAGAACACATAAGCTATGTTACTCGGACTTGGGTGTGAGTATTGGACACAGATATGTTCAATTTTTTTTTTCAAGATTTCCATATATTTGGAGGGACTTTGGAGGATCATATCCCCAAACCGTGTCCAGATATATACTAGACACGGATATTTCAAGAAAAATGAAGAGTCAGAGCAACACAGCACACGAGTTGCCCTCAATGCGGACAAATATGATAGTAATGACAAGCAGAGTTGACAACCTTGTATTCTATGAATGTCTGTAGTGATTGGACAACAAGGACCAAAACTGCCTTCGCAATGTTTATCGGCAGAGTAGTAAAGTCAATCCATGTGCATTAACTGAAATGAAGGTCTCACTTGTTCATTTTTGCAATGTATTCAGTTTGAATGTCAGATATAGGTATGCATCTGACATGGATATGTTCAATTTCTTCTAAGCATTTTCATGTATTTGAAGGGTCCATGGAGGCTCATATCCTCAGACCCATGTCTGAAATGTGGCCGATACAGATATGTATCCGATACAATGCGTGCCATTAAACTAAGCAGCAATGCAAATTTCTATTTGCAGGAAAGCAAAGATACAGGAGCCTTAAGGCAAGAAATGACCTATAATGAGGCTATCCACATCATATGTTGAATTTTACTTAATGCAGACACATCAATGTACTGCCCTACTTTAATCACTTCAAGACTTCTCTTTAACTTCACAAAAGTTTTTTTTTTTTTTTTTTTTGTTTTGTTTTTTCCTTCCAAATCAAAGAAAACAAAATAAACCAAGAATTTTCCACATAATAGACCCATTTCAAGGATCCTATTTAGAATTTCATCTGTCTATTATGCAGAACTGGACTTTTGGAATTGAAAATAGTTGCCTTCTATAGCAATATGAATAAGAACATAACAGATGTAGACTATGGACTGACATAAACGTGCATGAATAGGTACCTATGTTACTTGGAGTCAAGTGTAAGTATCAGATACAGGTATGTGTCTGACATAAATATGTTTAATTTTTTCTAAATTTTTTCATATATTTGGAGGATCTTTCGCAGGCCATATGCCCTTATCCATGTTCAAAACATATTTGGACATGGGTGTAAAAAACGGGTACTTCAAGAAAAACGAAGTGTCAAAGCAAAATAGATAGGTAAATCCATTTACAAAGAGAATATTGATGAAGTGAACTTTTTCCTACCTAGGCAGCGGACTTTGACAATGACACCCTGGCTCTCCAATATCGCATCTACATATAATCCAGAACCAGAGCAAGTGGTACAAAGGACAGCACCTTTGGCCTGACAATCATTGCAACGGGGATTATCTCCAACTATTTTTTCAGCCAAAGATACCCCAACTGGTTCTTCGATTCGTTCCTCAGGGATAGACTTATCATAACAAAATAGAGATTCCAGACGGCTTCTTTGTCGGTGTGCATCTCCCACTGCCCTTGACTTGGCCTGTACATCAGAATTTACCGTTTCAGCTATACATAACGAATGATAGCTGACTTATTTTCAAGGTGTATTAGCAGCAGAATCAGAAATAGTCATAAAATCGCTTCTAAAGATGAAACTCTAGATACCCTACAGCAAAATTATATTAACAGTACAGGAAATAAAAGCAACCACAAGAAAGCAAAAACGATAAAAATTATTAACAGATACAAACAGAGTAATTAGGAAATCCATCTGATAATAGTTCTGAAACTAAAAGAAGCACAGTGAATAAAAACAAAATTAACAAAGCTTTCCAAATTATCAAGGCTTTGTCCAATTGTTACTATCTATGTTACTCGAAATCAGGTGTGACTGTCGAATACCGATGTGTCTGACACGGATACATTTAATTTTTTCTTACTTTTTCCATATATTTGACGGATCAAATCCCCATACCCATGTCTAAAAATGCATTAGACATAGGCGTTGGACAGGGGCACTTGAAAAATGAAGAGTCAGAACAACATAGGTTACTACTGCTACTTGCTGTCTACTATCTACATTTTATTTTTCATATAAAGATTGCAAAGAGCAAATGCAAAAGCAAATGGTAGAAAGAAAATCCATGATTGATTAAAAAAGAATAGAACACTAAAATGTAACCGATATATAACATGCTCCTTCTATACAAAAAATCAAATTGCGAATTTCGTCCTCGAAATTGTTCCTATACAGAAGTAAAAAAAATAAAAAGAAAAAGAAAAAACACCAATTGTAACATACTCCTACACAGAAGTAAAATGTAACACCAATGCTCTTCATTTTTTTTTTTGAAGTACTAGTGTCCAATATATATCCGAACATGGGTTTGGAGATATGATCTTCCAATGACCTACCAAATACATGGAAATCTTAAAACAATTGAACATACTAGTGCCAGATATACTCCCATGTCCGACACTCACCTGAGTCCAAGTAACATAGCCAATTCTAATGTATGCAGCACCAATTCTATCATACTCTAATACAACAGTAAAATTGTGAATTTTGACATCGAAATTCTTAGCTGTTTAAAAATATTTGTTTAGTCAGACATCGAAAATAAGCAGCAAATGTCCAAATGCAAAGATCCAAACTGTAAAGTTTACGCATTTTAGCCAGATCAAATGCTAGTTAAACTGACATTTAAATGTTAATGCATATAAATGGACAAACTTAAGGCTTAACAATTAATCAAGTTGAATTAAGCCAAGTCAAACAAGGAAATATAAATTCCAAAGAAATTAACATATAGTAGCTTTTTGCAGAAGGAAATATCCAATGTAATTCAACAAACAACAAAATGACTGAAATTAAAACAAAAAGGGCTTCCTTTTTCTTTCTATAATTTGTCAACTAAGAAAATTGTAGAGAACCCATCACAGCCTAATATAAATACACGTAAAAATTATGAAAAAAAAAAAAGGAAAGAGAAAGAAATAGAACTAACCCCATGAGATGCAGAGGCAGAAACAGAGCCATTGGAACAAACGACCCTCATTTTAGAGATGGAGTTGCTTCCATTGGATCCAAGCCCGTATGAAACTTTGTTGCAGTTATTCAATTTTGGTGTTGAATTTATGGGAAATACTATTGAAGACGAAATTTTCATTGCAGACTCCATTGTATCCCAAAATTTTAAAAACAAAATTGATGAAAACCTTGGAATTTGAGAAATGGGTTTTGAAATAAATTCGAAAATTTTAAGAGAGCTTCGAAGAAATCGAAGAATTAACCCTTTGTTTTTAGTGGCATTATTAACGATGTTCGGTGGGACAAAGTTCATGGGCCTGGTTAGAACTCGGATAAACGTAAAAGTTTGTATTATTATTTAAAAATATTATTAAAATATTTAAAAAATTATTTTTTATTAAATTAATATTTTTATAATTAAATTTAAATAAAAATATTTTATATTAATAAATAATAATTTGAGTTAGACGGATCTAATCAAATACAAAAAAATTTATGTTCAAATATTTATTCTTACTCTAAAATTTAATAAATTTTACAAAAATATCACTTTTTAATCAAAATTATATACTCATTCAATTATAAAATTTACTTTAAATCTAATAAATTAAAATAACAAAATAAGGTTAGGGGCTAAGGGCATTAATGTATTTATATTTTTAAAAATAAAATAAACTTTTTTACATTCGTTAAAAATTAACTCACTTAGGAAATAACTTTTAATTAAAAAATACATAATCGATAACTTAAAATAAAAGCTATCCCCTCTCAATTTAAGAGTTTGGGATAATATCTTTTGGCTACATCATATGAGACATTAAAGTATTTTGAGGGATAATAATGGTAATGGCTTTTTTTAAAAAATTTTTTATGAGTAAACGTCATCGTTTTTATGTATTCAAAATAATATATATAAATTTTTACACTTAATAATTCATTTTACAAAGATTTAAACATATTTGTATATTTAAATTATGTTC
>JBBYHK010000022.1:16685054-16697405 GCA_038382065.1 Adansonia grandidieri | reverse complement strand
TTGATATTCATATCTAAATTTCAATAATATCTTTATACTACTACCATAAACTATTATGTTTTGTCTTATTAATGGATGCGGCGATATGATTTATGATTCTACGATTAGGTTTACTTTGTTTTCATACATAAAAAAAACTTCAGAAAATGGTAGGTAAAATCTAGGAAATTTTTGTTATCACTTGACATTAAACCACAATTTTTCTAGCTATTTTAAGTATATTTTATGCAGACATACTGATAAATTATACCCATTTGGTGAATTTTTCAAGGTTTTATAAAGTTAGCTGTAAGAATCCAGCCATTCATGACAATATAATTTACATATATATTTTTGTTTAAACGATAATTACTAGGAATTTAAAGCTGTATAAATAAACAGTTCGATGTTCTTCAATAGAAAATTTTCGGTTTCTGGAAACTTTGTTAAGTATTTTAATTCATCTTCTTCTTCATGGAATAAATCTCTTATTAGGGTTTACCATAACTGGAAAACAAAAAAAAGGACATGAAAACAGTTAGTTCTTGGTTCAAACTTGTCACCTTCTTCATTGCCAATTTCTTTTTGTTTGCCTTTGATTTTGGTTCTTCTTCTCCTTCACCAGATGTTGCAGGTTCCTTTCTCTTTAATTATCTTTCTTTTTAAATCCGTTTGCTTGAATTATGAGTTTTCACCTTTTGCCTCGGTTCTTAGATTAAGGTGTTAATGGCCTATGGTTCGGATATTTTTGTATTGTTAGGGTTGGGTCAGACTGAAAAATCTGATTCATTATTAAAAATAATATTAAAAAATTATTTTTATGTTAATAATTAAATTTAAATAAAAATAATTTTTATTATTTAAATAGTAATTTGACCCAAGCTAGCTTGAATTATGACAACTCATACTTAGGACCCGCTTAATATAAGTCGGGCCTCTCGAGTCGAGCATGTTGCTTAGTCCATGAATAGGTCTAATTTGAGTTGGTCGAATGACGATTTGATATATATGTATTTGTTAATTTTAAATAACAATTTAATGTAAAATAAATATTAAATATAGTTAATAATAAATAAAAATTTTAAACTTAATAGTATAATTTTTAAAAGTTTAAAATCTAATTAATTATACATAAAATTTTAAAAAAATTAAAAAGAATAAAATTGGTTGAACTAATTTTTGATCTGTTTGAATATTATCTGAGTTTTATATAGTCATTAGAGTCTAAATAAGTCGCTGATTTTCAGTTAAATTGATTCGATCAATCATTTTTGTTTGATTTTTTATTCCATGTTACTATGCACATTTTCATTTGTTAGGTTACTTGAATTCACCTTTTGTTAGTACAAAGAAAGTCATAGTTTAAAGATAAAAGAAGGGGACGTGGAAAAATGTATCCATGAGCTGAATCAGGGTTATACTCGAAAAGCATTTGAATTCTTTGCCCATAATCGTTTTCAGCCTCGCTTAACTCACTTATATTACTCATATTTATTATTTATAATTAATTAAAATTTTTTATATTAATATTAATATAATTTATAATTAAATTTAAATAAAAATATTTTTTAATTATTAAATATCAATTTAGGTTAGACTAAACTATCTCAAATTGATAAACGATTTGTTCAAAACCCGATCTATATAGAAGTGTAGTTGTATATATTAAAATCTATAACTAAATCAACTTAATTAAATTTCAAGATTTTAGATATAAATATATATATATATATATATTTTTTTTTCTCACGATCAATTTTGATTGAAGACAATAATAAATATTTTGCTAAGATGATTTTAGAGCATAAGAAGTAAAAAGTTTTAAGGGAATCAAATAGTGATAATAATTTGATATTATAATTATTATTTTATAATAATTTATTACAATTTTTTATGATAATATTTATTATATTTTAGTAATCAATTAGATGTGATTGGTTTTTTTTTTTTTTTAACTAAGTTGCTATGATTTTGCAGACTGTGACTTGAACTTCACTTCAAACCCTTACCTACCAAGTGGTAACTGCATTGGCGAAAATGGGAAAGTCGTCTTATGGGGCAGCATTTCTTCAAACCTTTGCTGCGGAAACGCCCTCAATACCTTCGCACAAGCTCTAGCCGTTCGAGCAAATGCCTCACAGAGCAATACCATCTTCATCGAACAAGACTCATGGGAACACTGTAATTCTCCATTTCCAACCCAGGAATCAGTTACCATTCAATTCTGTGGATTTGATCATTTTTACTCTGGCAGTGGCAAGTGCTCGAACTTATCTCTATCAAATATTCAAGAGAATCCATTTTACTCGCAAGCAGTCGAGTCATGTTCTAACTTGAGTTCTTCATTTCAAAGTTCCTGCAAAAATTGCACCGATGCCATAACTTCGATGGTTGGGAATCTATTGCAACTATTGAGTGCGCAAAAAGACCGTACTCAAAGAACATTATGTAATTTAGCAGCCGTTATTTCAGTTGCAGCTGCTAATGGTGCTGATAGCTCCTTTGGTGCAAATTTGTTTAGCTGTATGTCTTCTTTAGATGATTTTGGTAAGGACCAGAACTTATGTCTTCAACTTATGTTACTCAGATTCGAGTATGAGAATCAGGCACTTGTATGTGTCTGTCACGAGTGTGTTCAATTTTCAAGATTTTCATATATTTGGAGTGGCTTTGGAGGATGATATCCCTATACCTATGTCCGGATATGTATCAAACCCAAGCACTTCAAGAAAAATGAAGAGTCAGAGTAACATAATTTTTAACCTCTTTTGCCTTATGTTCAAGTTTCACTGACTCTGAAGCTTTTTTTCTTTTTTGCCTAACAGATCCAGGCTACATCAAAGTCAAAAGTAAGTTGAATTGCTTATCTCCATCTCCTGCTGCTGTTTGAGCCGGGGATTTAAATTGTGGTTGCAGATACATTTTTGAATGCTATTTAAATCCCGGGTTTGAGCTGCCATCTAAAAATTATAAATTTTTTCCCTTTATAACGTCAAATGCTCACGGAGATCATTTAATAGGGCCACTGGCGAAAGCACTTGTTGCGGTCTTTATGGCAGTCATCGTACTAGTTCTGATCCTAGTCTTGGTAAAATTTGTGGCCTTGAAGAAGACCAAGGGCCCAAAAAAGCTTCCTAAACCTTTGCCATCCAAGGACATGACTACATGGTCTGGCCTCTACAGGTTCTCAAAGGCTGAGATAGAGAATGCGATAAGCATTAACAATAGAAGGAAGAGTTTAGGCAGAGGGAGTACGGGTGAAGTTTATGAAGGCAGGTTGCCTAGCGGACAAGTTGTTGCCATCAAGAAGATAAAAAAAGGCAACTCTGCTGATTCTTTTACAAGGGAAGTTACAGGTCTTTCCAGGATTCGGCATCCGAACCTTGTTTCTTTGCTTGGTTGCTGTATCGAAGGCGATGAGCAGTATTTGGTCTTGGAATATTGTGAGGCAGGGAATCTTGCTCAGCATCTCCTAAGTAATTCTTTTTTCTTGAAACCTTGCTATTTTTCCAACCCGGGTGTGCGTTCTGGCCATCTGGGGTGTGAAACAAAGGAGGTTACAGCCTGATGATAAGAGGAGTGCTTGCAGATTCTGAGATTTGAACCTTATATCTATTGAATGCACCTTTTAAGGGTAACTACATGAACTAACCAGATATATTTCCTTTCAGGGAAAGACCATGTCTTGACATGGGAAAGAAGAGTTAAGATCCTAAGAGACTGCGCACTTGGGCTGAGGTATCTCCACAATTATATTGATGGATGCATTGTTCATAGAGATATTAAGGTGACATTAGATCATATACTACTCTGTTCTGTCTCTATGAAACCTATTCATATATTCATATAATTTTTCCCCTAATGTTGAAGTGCTTGTCTTATAGCTCACAAACATCCTCTTGACTGAAGATTTGGAGCCGAAGCTGTCAGATTTCGGGTTGGCAAAGATGCTGGGAATGGAAGAAAGCAAAGTATTCACAGATGTTAGAGGAACTATAGGCTATTTGGATCCTGAATATATGAGCAATGCCAAGCTTACCTGTGCTAGTGATATCTACAGCTTTGGAATTGTGGCCTTGCAACTTCTGTCAGGACAAAAAGTCATTGAGTTGGATCTCGACGCCGGCGAACAGCTGACACGAAAAGTACTTAGTTGTTATTTTGCGATTTTGACTCTTTTAGCTGTTGATATTCAACTCAATTTGACTGCAATAGCGTTCATTTATGTCCGCAACCTGTCACTAAGAAATATAAACAATAGTTAAACAATTTGAATTTTCTGCAGGCAAAGGATGTGAGCATGGGAAAACGTCCAATAACAGATTTTGAAGACCCAAGGCTACGTGGGAATCTCAATAGGACAGATTTTGAAGCCATCCTACAAATTGCAGTCCTTTGTGTTGCCAAATCAAGTAAAGGCCGGCCACCAATTGATGTTGTTTTTGATGAGTTGGAGAAGGCTTGTAGAAACACAGTGGCTGACATGGTTTGATTTCTTTTACATTTAATGCCATCATTGTTTACAGCTTATATAAATTGATCTCCTAATCATATGTCTTTTTACTATTTGATATCTAAAGAAAAAAAATTTAGAATCAGACACTTAAACTTTATTTCTGTCAAACAAGTTACGCCAACGAAATTAGTTCATTACATAAAATGCTGACATGCTTAGTTGACCAATATTAAATCTCCACTTCTCAAGTCAATACCACCTCGATCTTTAGCAAAAATATTTGACTTAACACATGATGAATTAATATTTGTCAATCAAACCATGTTTTTATATAACAGTTTTAGTTCATTTACATAATCTGCTGACAGAAAACAAGTTCATTGAGATAATCGTCAAAAATGTATAATTTCGAGAGCCAATTTATATATTAGCCCATTAAAGTATGATGGAAGAAAACTTGTAATTACTTCTTTTATGTGCAGAAAATGAGGGAGGAAATTGGTCCATCAGCAACTCCTCAATCAAGGTCCGTGGAAGTGGTTTCAGTTTGACATCTAAAAGTACTTTCATGTCAATGTAGGTTTTGCTTTACAGTGGAATTCGAATGCTCGTTTATATATGTTTTTAATACAGAAACAAGTAATCAAAACCTGTGTCTCATACAAAAAAATAAAGATTTGAAATTAGGAAAGCTATTTCATCATTGTCTGTTTTGATCATAGGAGAATCCTGGGGATGCTGTTTGGTTCACTTCATTGTGATCAAAGATCAGACAGGGATGACTCGGTCAGGGGAGAGACTGTGAAAATACATAATCAGATTCAGAAAGAACAAAAAGTTCTTGTTCTTGTAAGAAATGAAAGATTATGTCAATTATTAGTGAATATCTTCTCAATGATGCGGGGGATATATATATATAATATTTTGTTAGTTTACATCTGTCTTCAAGCTTAGAGTTTGTCTTATGTGAGCTTCCTGGAATATATTGTATAAAGTCATCAAATTATGCAATTTTTCCTTTCATACATATATATATATATATATATGCGTGTTTAGAAGTTCTCATAAAATCCACTTTCAAATGACAAAGCTGGTAAAATATGTTACTCGAACTCAGAATGAAAACAGATACGAGTATATTTTTCTTATATTCGATTGCATATTCCTGTTCGGACATGAATAATTTAAAAAATAAAAATAAAAAATAAAGCATCGGATAACATAGCTTGTTAAGTAATATAGGCAAATTTACGTCTCCAATATGAAGAATTCCATGGCTTAAAAGAAGAGGAAAGAGATATGGAGAGACAAAGGCTGAAGAGCTTATAAATAAATTTTGGATAGATTCCTAACCTAGAATTGAAAAGAATAACATGCATCTATGTTATCTGAACTTTCATTTTTTCAAAGTATTTGTCTGATACTTACGTCCGACACATATTCAGACATAAATATAATAATATAATCTTTTAAATATATAGAAAAACTACAAAAAAAAATTCCTATATCGAACACAGACTTATATCCGACATTCATCTTGAGTTCGGATAATGTAAGTATGGAGTAGCTAACAGCCTTCTTTCACTGAACCAGACTGCCTAATCATCAAAAATCAAGAGGCATATTTGCATCACTAAAACCATTCATGCTTTGAAAACAAAGCCATATACAAATCATGGATTCCGGCAAGGGCAAGCTCGAGAGTCGAGAGGCATAGGTTGAAATCTTGATATAAGTTGTAATTTCATAATGCGTTAAGGGCAAAAAATGCCCAAAAATTTAAAACTGATGGGCAAAAGAGACCCAAAACATTAAAATTGAAAGGCAAAAGTGGCAAATGCTACATTTTGTCTGGAAAATTGGGGGGCAAAAGTGGCAAATGCTACATTCTATTTGGAATGTAACATAAACTAAGAGACTGGTGAGTATTACGTTACCTTCAATACTATCAAATCTTGAAACTGTATGTAATATCACATTACTGACCTAGAGGAATGTTTTTGAACCAAACAAGATAATCTCATGACGAAATGTTAGATTCCAACCACTAATCTAAAATTATCCGAACCAAACTACCCCAAAAGGATAAAGTGAGGAAAAGGGTTAAGCCCAGACAAGAACAACATATTCCATAATTAGGATGTGACATTTTGAACTTAGAGTGAAAATTTTTGGACATATATAGTGTTGGAAGAGTAAACAACTTTGGTCACATGTCCTAGTTTTTTATGTTATGTACACTGACATCAGCCATAACGTTAGATTTCCACTCTATCAATGCCACTATCATCGTTGTCCTCTGAGCTGGATTCTCCTCGATAGATGATATTCATGATCATCTTAGTGGCTTGGCCAACAGCATGAGAAGTTTTTCGAGCAGCCCCAGCAACAACAGGTTGTAAAGAGATGATTGGTAAACTAGCCCGTTCTTGAATCATTGCTGGATAGAGATGCCACAGAAGGTGAAGTTTCTAATAAAGGAAATGGGATTAAAAACAAGATCGATACCAAGCCTTATGTCGGGGGTCGGGGTGAGGGTTGTTTGAGAGCTGACTTTTGAACTTACACATGGTCTGCTGGTGAGCGAGTGAACCAATCTGCCGAATTCTAGCTTCAGCAGCCTGCACAGCTTGAGCGGATTTGTTGACACCATCGGCAATCTCTTGGCTAAGAGTCGAGTGCAAACCAAAGCATTATACTCAAGATCATGAAAGCTAAGGTAAGCAGCGCAAAGTTTAAAAGTCTAAGTCATATTATTCATTTGACAAAAGAAAATACGGAGAACGAGTATCATCTGGCAGCAAAACCCGAGAAACCCCAAAGAGACAAATTCTCTAGGTTTTGGTACTGAAATAGTGATGGCTGATAGCCATTGTTTAAATATCCTAGGATATAGCAGATCATATAGAAAGAAAAACCTTCCATAACAAGCTTACTTATTCCTACAAGAGTACATTATTCTTCGTTACATGATCTGTTGTTAGCATGCTACTATATTACTCGGATGTGGGGTATTGGATATGGATATGTATTAACATGGGTATGCTGAATTTTTGTGAGTTTTTACGTAAATTTGAAGGATCGTACCTTATATCCATATCCAAGTATGTGTCAAAATGGGTGTCAGACACAAGCAGTTCAGGTAAAATGAAGAGTTGAAGTAACCTAGGAATGCTAGACGGTTAGTTCCAATGACTAGGGTTCAAAACCAGGCAGCCTCTAGTATCCAAAGAAAAAAAAAGGGGTGGGGGGGCGGAATCCACCTACTGCTTCAGATTTAAGAGACACAATTATATGCATAACTATGCAACAAAAAGATGAAAATAAGATTTAATTGTCACCTCAAATCGCTTAGTTCCAGTGTAAGATCACTGATCTCCATGCCTGAAAGCCTAATTGCAGCCATAGTACTCGGAAGTTCCTCTCGAGCTGTATCTGCTAGCTTTGAAAGAGAAACTGCAGCTCTTCTCATTGCCTGCAGAACCGACGAAAAGTGAAATAAATGAAACAATTATTAAATGTAAACTAGACGTAATCATTAAATCATAATGGAAAACTTAAGTTCAATTTTATCACAAACTATAGCATTCCTTTCTTCAACTGAGGCTGATCTAGACCTCCTAACGATCACGTAAAGGCTACATAATTACAGTTTAAAACCAAGTATGGTAGCTATCTGGATGAACAAGATTGAACTAAACTGTCACTATTAACGGTTCAAATCGCAAATAAGGCATGAACGAAATCATGACATATCAAACATTGTTTTTCACTACGCATTACAGCAATAATCAAATTAGGTCACATTCATAGCACGAAAAATAAATAAATTAATAAAAAAAAAAAGGACAAACTATTCAATTGTAGGTGAAATGGTGAATACTATGTCACTTCGACCCTTTCATTTTTCTTCAGTACCTGCGTTTGATACATACTCGGACATGGGTATGAGGAACTAACCTTCAAGGGCCCTCTAAATACATGAAAAAAAACTTAAAAAAAAAAAATTGAACATGCCCACATTGGAGACATACCCACATTGGAGACACACCCATATCCGATATTCATACCCGAGTTTGAGTAACATAGCTGAATAAACAACCTAGCGTATCACGTCAACATCAAAGTTTCAAATACGATGTCACAACTTACAAAGAGTGTTGGAACAGCTGCAATGACTAGACTTGTAAACACCAAAGAAGTCTGCATGCATCCAAGTGATTGGTATTAATCGATCAGAAAAAATAGAAAATCTCAACGCCAAACATAGTCTTTAGTACCAAAACTTGAAGACAATATCATAAACATATCAAAATTGAAAAAAGTACAACATGAAACACTTAAATTTCTACCTCTGCCTATAAATGGAATCTATCCAATTTTCAATAAAACTGCGCAAATCAAAATTATCGAACAAATAGTTCAAATACCATAAGCATCCGATAACTACAAAAACACACCAAAACTATAATACGGAAACTATAAATCTATAATCAACACCACAAGGAATATGCAATCATTTCAAACTTCCTACATTACAAAACCTTAATATAAGAAGCAATTTTGAAATAGACTTCCAATCCATACTAAACCAACTAACAACTGTATCAAGCAAGCACCTAACAACAAAACAATACCCTCCAAGCACTGAAAAACCAAGAGAGAAAAGCATAGTCTTACCAAGTTACCTTTCCAACATTATCAAACATCCAAATTCCAAAGATCAAAAAATTTCATATATATATATATATATATACATGCGTACGTATGTAAGCATGCATGCAAGTATATAACATTGCAAAACTACATGCAAACAAGAGATACCTATCAAATTTGAAAATATCCTTATAAGCACTCGCATAAAACATGCCAAAACAAAACTACCATAAAAAAATCTTCAAATAAGCAGCAAATAATCACAATCCTAATGAACTACCCATTTACAGAAATCAAATCCATTACAAGCACCTACTAACCACCTTCCAAGCAATAAAAACCCAAAACGAAGTAACTCTTATCATTCCAATATTCTCATACCTTAAAAAAAAAAAAAAAAAAACCATGAATTCCATATAGAAAACTCTAAAAAGACATTAAAAAAAGAACCCAAAACTTCATAAAACTAGAAAGCACCCACATAGAAACAGAACAAGCCAAAAACAAGAACTACCTAAAGCACCTAATAACCTCAAAGCCTTAAGTTAAAAATCATACCGTACAAGCAATAAAAGCAAACAGATAGAAGGCCTGTTCACTCAAGCTCATCTTTTGAGTTGAAATAAAAGTTGGGACAATTGGGTCACCAACTCCCACATTGTAATTCTCATTAGATTCATCCCCAATATTAAAATTTGAATTTTGGGACAATCCTTTGGACTCCAAACTTAAATCCTTTGAAGTTGAATGGGTAGAAGAAGTGGAAGAGCAAAGTGGGACGAAACAAAAAGAGGGTTTCAAAGAAAGGGGAAAAGAAGTGGATGATTTCAACAAGGAAATTCGGGTTTTTGCCTTAGAAGGGAAAAAAAGGGATTGAAGGAAAGAATTTTCTGTGGGGTTTGCGTTTAAGAAAAGATTTAGTCTCATTTGAGGGAATTCTTGAAGAACAGAGTTTTGAGTTTGGGACAAATGAAAGAGGAGTGAATTCCCCTTTTTTTTCAAAGGAACCGAAAAAAATAAAGAAAATTTGAGGTTAATGTTGTCTGTCTACTAACTGTCGAAACGGTGGATACTTGTAGTTTGGCTTGCTTTGCTTTGTCTTCGTCTGTCCAGAGTTCCGGTTCGAAGATTACTACCATCGACGTAAACGAGGTTTTTGGATTCTAAAAGTTATTTAAACTTGTTTTAAAAAAAATTAAATTAAATTTGATTATTATCAAATTAAATTCAAATAATTTAAGGTATTGAATGAATCGAATTTAAATATTTTAATATTAAACGTGATTATTTAACAAATTTTATGAGATTTTTTTGCTAGTTTTAATTAATAGTGAAGACTTTTAATTTCAATTTAAGCTTAAGTTTAAACATAAATAATCGAATTTAGAGTCAAATATAAATATTGAACTCAAATTTTTTAAGTAAGCTAGCTTAATTGAATAAATTCAAGTAATCCGAATATTATATAAAATCAAATTCAAAAATTTTTACACCTTGAACTCAAAATGAAGAACCTATTTTTTTTTTCTTTTTTTTTAATCAGTATTTACTGGATTTGAGCTGTAAATATTCTAACCATAATTTGTCTTCTCTTCAAAGTGCTTCACCT
Organism: Adansonia grandidieri; assembly: GCA_038382065.1. Classification (NCBI taxonomy): domain Eukaryota; kingdom Viridiplantae; phylum Streptophyta; class Magnoliopsida; order Malvales; family Malvaceae; genus Adansonia; species Adansonia grandidieri. The sequence continues at coordinate 16,686,705 of JBBYHK010000022.1, read as the reverse complement.
CCAAACTCGTAATTTTTTTAAAGAGATCATAATCTAAAAATAGAAAAAAGATTATAAATATTCAAATTCGAATCTAAGATCTATTGATTGCATGAACTGAACTAAGTTCTGGATTAACTTCTTAATTGGGTTTTACCTTCCATAAAGAGAGATGGAAAAGAAAGGGAACAAAATATGGAAGAATTGTAAGGGTATACAATAAATAAGAAAGCAAAACTGGTAAGATTGCATTTTCCTTTCTCTTCAAAACTGCATACAATTACATTTTACACTATGACATTATTTAGTTGATATAACCCTTCAAGAACTCTCTAAATAAATAGAAAAGCATAAGAGAAAAACAATTAAACATATTTATGTCAAGCAGATATCCATATCCACGCTCACATCCGAATCGGAGAAAAAATAAATTAGGGATTGCCATTATAAACTATAAGTATTGTTTTTTGTTTTCAACAAAATCTAAAACACACAACTCACAGAAAGTGAGCAATAAAAGAGGAGAGGAAAAGCATCAGCATGGGGAAAGCATTTCTTCATGTTCAAAAAGGCTCAGAAAGTCCCATCTTCACACTCACAACCGAGTTTGAGTAATGTGAACTTACCATTGCCGCGATAAACTATAAGTACTGTTTCTTGCTTTCAACAAAATCTAAAACACACAATTCACACAAAGTGAGCAATACAAGAGGAGAGAAGAGCATCAGCAGCGTGGGGAAGGCATTTCTTCATGCTGGAACAGGTTCACAGAGTCACAATGCAAGAAATGTTGCCATATCAAACTTAAGCTGTTGTTAAGCATATCGGAGATTGCATTTGGTTCGACCTCTCCTGAAAATCGAAACAAAGTATTGTTACTTAAATAAAATTTCCTTCGGAAAAATGGAGAAAAGATATAGTTTAGGGCTTTAGGCAAAGTGAAGGTTATGTTGCTCTAATTCTTCATTTTTCTTTTAAGTGCTGTGTCTAATATCCGTATTTGATATATTTTTGAATATAGGTATACAGATATGATACTCCAAAGACCCTCCAAATACATGAAACTCTTGTAAAAAAATTGAAAATACCTGTGTCAAACATATACCCATCTTTAACGCACACTTATGTCCGAGCAACATAGAATGAAGGTATATTTGCTCACTTTCACATGGTTCATGGCTACACAGACGAAGGGTTCGATATATGGTGTGACATAACCTTGGTATAGCTAAAACTATTAAAGCTTTTTTTTTTTTTTTGGTAGAAAGTAGGCTAAAACTTAGGAATGTTTCGAACCTTAAACCTGTTGGATGTTACTTTTTAAGAGTGTCTACATGAATGTATTGGCTAAACCCCAAGTTCAAATATTAGACACATAGTCTGTTACCACAAACTTTTTGGTTTAAAGGCAAGACTAGTGCAGTTATACCCTATGTTACCCGGACTCAGGATATTGGATATGTATATATATATATATATATATATATATATCTGATATGGATATACTCAATTTTTTAAGTTTTTTTATATATTTAGAGGATCATATCTCACATATATGTCTGAATAAGTGTCGAATACAAGTGTTGGACATGGGTACCGTGTAACATAGGTTATACCTATTTCTTAAAACTAAGTTGCACATAAAAGTTTTAGGTTTAGTAAACTTGGCAAA
>JBBYHK010000022.1:16658172-16673375 GCA_038382065.1 Adansonia grandidieri | reverse complement strand
GGTGGATGAATGATTGTGCATCAACCTCCCACAATCAGAATCAAGGAAAAGAAGATAACTATGGAATAATTCAATTTGCCAAAAACTAACAGCTGAAAACTAAATGGAACCACGATAAATCGTCTCTTCTGTGTCGTAACAGATGACTGAAGACACTTATAGAAGCTTCTTGTCCAATGATTCCCAAGAGAAATTTGAAACTATTTAACTATGCAGAAATTGCATTTTAACAGATCATATAAATTTACAAGGAAATAGGTACACATGAATATCTGTTCCCCCAGATATGTATAACAGAGGTCAAGACATATCTGAAATATTAATAAAAGCTTCCAACAAGTAATGAGCATCATACCTCTCCCGCAGCTATATTGATAATTTGTGGAGTTAAACCTTGGCCCGCATTACCTGCATCAATAAGAGGGAAGGAAGAGCAAGAATTAAGTATCTAACTGAGACTGCAAAACCATGTAGAACCAAATGATAACTGGACCTACTTGAGAAACAAACAATGCCGTAGCCGCATTAAACATGCAAAGTGTACAGGGGAAAAAGGGCATTCATACATGAAAATCGATGGACGATTCATCTACATGATATTTTGAACCCACCAATAACAAGAAGACGAACTAAACGTATGCATCCCTCTGTCCTTATCTTAATATTGTATCATGCTTGAAGAGGACTACTCCGATAACCTTATTTTACAAAAGTGCAGCAAAACCATCCAAAATTCAATAATTTTTCGACCTAAGACACTAAAATCAAAGGCCTTCGTGAATATAATAGATCAAAAAAAACTTGATAAATTCGAAATTTGACGACAGAAACAGAAATAAATTGGCCAACTGAAATATAAGCACAAGACCGTGCATTGATTGAACAACTAAAGCTAAACAATAGACTAAAAGTTCCATCAAATTACAATTACACTTGCCGAAGCAAAACTGTAGGAGAGGAAGGGAGGGTCATTCAAAACAACCAAAACAAGGCAATGGATTGTAAAAGAAAGCATAAAAACCTTTTCATTTTCAAGAAACTTGCAACAATCTCCCCAGGAATCATCAAACTCACAACTAAAAAAAAAAGTAGGAGATTATTTTAAAAACAGAGGCAGTGATTCATACACAATGCATTCAAAACGCCTCCAATCTCAACAAGTATGCAAAAAGACCATCAAACTCAAGAACAAGTGCCAAAAGAGAAATAATCTTTTTTTTAAAGATATCCAACCAAAGCATAAAAAGGCAACATTTTCATGCGTAATGCACCGAAAACCCTCTCAATTTTCACAAGAAATGGTACCAAAAGCAGAATCTTTCTTGAAAAACATCCCCATGGAGCAAACAAAGTCAACGATTTCCCATCAAGAAGCACCAAGAACCCTTTTAATTTTCAATAAATTTGCAAGAAAAACCCCAAGAACCATCAAATGCAAAAAAAAATAAAAAAAGTAACAAACTTTTATTATAAAACACACATACACACACCTAATGCAGCCAACTGAGACTTATTAGAAGACCCAAAAAGCGTACCACCACTGTCGCCACCAAGAGACAACTAACCTTGCGGATGGTGTTCTCTCCGATCAGTAGAGCTCAACAACCTAGCTGCCATTGCCTGTTCCAGGGAGTCATACTTCCTAGGCCTCCCTCTCTTCTTCTTGGCAGGCTCCGAGTTGGATGTCAGTGCCGCCGAAGGCGCAGAGCGAGAGTACGTTTGGGACCCTCCACTTGCATTAGACCGCTGAAGCCGACTAATTGGTAACGGAGTGGAGTATGTGCTGGTGGTGGAGTGGCGTTGTTGGGTTTCCTTGGGTTCCATTGCTTTCTGTTTTTTTTTTTTTTTTTTTTAGGCTTTCGAGAGGGAAAGCTGAGAAAAAAAAAATACTTTTCCGAATTTCTTTTTTAATTTTTTTAGTTTATAATTTCTTTTTTTTCTTTTATTTTGGTTTTGGGGCTTTTTATAGAGATTTTTTATTTCGGAGTGGTGGAATTTGGACCGTTGGATGAAGATTTGGGAGGTGAAATGATTGACTTTCGATGTTTGACTATTGAAAGATTAAACGTAAACGAATAATTTTATTTTGTTTTTGAGGTTTAGCTTTTTTTTTTAAATTTTTTTATTTGGATGTTTGGGAACTGACAACTTTTAGATTCTCGGAAAATCCATTTGTCCACGTAGATATAAAGCAGTGCTACAAATCGATCATAATTAAACCTAGAAATCGAATCATCGGATTAAATTAATTTAAATTTTTAAATTATTTTTTTATTTAAATTAATTAAGTTTAACATTTAATTGATTAGGTTTAAGTCCTTCTGAATTTAAATTATTTTAAATTTTGATTAATTCAGATATAATTGGATTTAGATCAATCAGGTTTAATATTAAAATTTATTAAGTCTGTCATTTTGGGTTAATTATTCCTATCATTTTGAATTTAGGTCGTTTTGAGTTTGAATCATTTCAGATTGATCGATTTTAGATTATTGAACTTTTTGTCAAATCGAGATAGATCGGAGTTGAATTATTTATTACGTATTTCAAGTTCGGATCAGAATTGACAAATCTAATCATAATAGTTGATGTGCATCGCTCTTAAATAAAAAATATTATTATTATACTATATGGGTTTTATATCGTACTTACTCAGGCCTAAATCTTTATATTGATGATAATTAGATGTTTTTTATAAGTTATGTGATCTCAATTTCATATTAGATATTTATTCGATACGAGATATTTAATTTTTAATGCTCCCTCACGATAATATTAGAGAAGCACGGAGTACAATCATCTAGAGCAGAACTGCTCGAAGGCTGACGGATCATGCGGTAAGCTTGAGTTAAAGATTTTTATAATTCAAGTTGATTTTATTTGAATTATTTTTATATAATAAAAATTAATTTATTTAAATTTAATTATAAATATTAATATAAACATAATTTTTTATTTTTTAATATCGATATGGGTTGTTTGAGCTTGACTTGATCTAGGACTTGATAAGAAAATAAGTTTTTGAGCCACGACTCAACTGCGTTTGTAGGTGAGTAAGGTAACATGCTTTGCTTATGTTAGATTTAATTTGGATAAGAAGTTTTGTAATCTGAACATGCCCCGATTAATGTAATAATGTTTAAAAAATAATTTTTTATTTAAATTTAATTATAAAATATTAATATAAAAATATTTTTAATAATTTAATATTATTTTAAATAACAAAATTGATATTCAAATTAAGCTAACCCAAACCTATATATATATAAAAAAAAAATCACCTTTGCTTAATCATAAACACTTCTAAATCTAACCTATGAACTCTCTTAATCATAAGCTCACGAAGTTAAACCTATTCATACACCAAGTAAGATTATAATAAAAAAAAATTTAAAATTTAAATCTAAGCTCAAATTAAATTTAACTTAACTAAACAACTCGAATCATTATTTAAAAAATAATAAAATATTTTAATTAAATTAAATATATAATTATCTAAATTTATTCAAATTATAAAATATAATACTGAATCTCAATTACACGACGTATTAACTTTTAATTAAAGTTAATATTTTATTTAAGTCTATACGATCCTCTGAATCTAGAGTCTTGAAACTTTAAAATACATGTCCCCCACGCCCTCCTGTCTATCTGTAAACTTAAAAAAGTTTTTCCAGTGTGACATCATGGCCTCGATAATCTTAAGCTACCTGACTGATAATAATTCTTTTTACTATTTTTCCTCAAGGGGTTTGATAAAATCCAACATATGCTTTTTCTCCTCAACGACATGTCGTTTTTGAGATATCCTATGAACTTCCTTACGGTTTGAAACTCAAAACCCCTTAAATCCTCTTCTCAAAATTGAAAAATTGTTCCCCAAAATTCTTTCTGATTATCTTAGGGAAGTGCTCTCTTTGTTTTCGATCCTCCTTTAATTAATCCATTTTCAGGTAATCTCTCTTTAACCAAACAAAATAATGCAAAAGGATTCTTGATTTTTTGGTTGGGTATTTTTTATCTGGTTGAAAATCTGTATTTTTCTTTGGGTTGTTAATCTCAATTTAACATCTGGGTTTGTTTTAGTTCCTAAGCGTTTCATGTTCTGTCTGGTCGTTTTTAAGACATACCCATTTGGTTGTTGTCACTTGAGAATCTGGAGAACTGTCTTCTTTTTTTGTTGTTTTAGTGGCATTCTGATAAAAAATAATGTTGATCTTTTTGAATGACTTTTTTATAATTGTTTCATGAATCTGTGATGAATGATCGTAGTTGGCTTGGATCATGGATGGCCAAAGGAAGTTTGAATGGTACCTTTTTCCTAAGTCAATTAAGTTATAAGTTTGGAAAAAAAATTGTACTCTGATTTTATGTCGCCCTTTAACTCAATATTTCATTGATATGTCTAGAAATTTTATATCGGGTGTAAGTGTTGGATACGGATATGTGTTCGACATGAATATGTATAAATTTTTTTCAAGATTTTCATTTATTTGGAGTTTCTTTAGAGATCATATCTCTGTGCCTATATCCGGATATGTGTCAGGTTGGGAGGATCACATCCTCATATTTATATCCGGATATATATCAAACACGAGCACTTCACAAAAAATGAATGGTTGGATCATCATAGAGTCTTAGGCTGGTGCCTATTTCTTTTCATTTGGAAGTGAAAATTTTGCAAGGGTTCTTGTCAAGGTAATTAATTCTGATTCAATTTAGTAGCCTGTGTTTTTTTGAATCATAATAGTGATGCAACTTTGACGAATTTGATTCATTACTTACATCTTGAAGGATTTGCTTATCTACATGAAGAATAGAAAGACGAGACATGAGGGTGTTCTTCATACTGCATTGAGTTGTGATGACATCCTCTGCAATATCCTTCTCAGATTACCACCGGAATTGATTTCCAAGCTCATTATTGTATCAAAGAGGTGGCTTCACTTGATATGCAGCGCTTCTTTTCGTCACAGTTATATGAGTCGATGGAGAGTAGGTTTTAACCTGTTAGGGTTTTTTGTGTGCAATTCCTTGTACCTTGGTAGACCTCAAGGCGGTGCTCGTCGTCCCCGTTCGGAACCTGCTCTTCCATTGCTGCCTACTAGTAGAGAGGGCGATGATATGAAGTTTTCTGGGATCCTTAAACAGCTTGGTTATTTCATTGACTCCTCCGATGGCCTTCTTCTTTGCGGTCGCCACCCGAAGGCCTATTATGTGTGGAATCCTGTCACCAAGGAAAAACATAAACTACCTCGTCCTCGGGTGTACTTTGAGGAGTTGTGCATGGCATTCATCGTTGAAGACTCACCTGACGATGATATCTGCTACAGGGTTGTTCGAGCAAAATGTGAAAGCAGATTCGAGGAGATCAACATTGTTACCATAGAAACTTTCTCGTCAAAGACCAGTACGTGGTGTTATTCCAAGCTTACATGTTCTTCAACTTTATCTCTATGTCCTTGGACTTCGGGTACCGTGATTGGAGGCGTCATCCACTGGTATGCAGCCCAGGGGAATGTGGCTATTTACGACCCAGATCATCACGAGAAGCAAATTGCTTTAGTTAAACTTCCAGGCACATTTGATTTTGATCAGCAAGTTCTCGGGGAGTCTTCGGATGGGTGTCTACAATATGGTTGGAGCTGTAAAGCAGGCCTGCAGATATGGGTTCTTGAAAAGGATTTAGATGGCTATTCATACTTATTCTCAGGTAACAAACAGTCAAGTAGTGTTCATTGGAGCTTGAGATATAAGTTGAATTTCAAAATAATGTGGAAAAAGAATCCGACAGTCGCAACAAAATGTAGTACACGGTCCAAAGAAACCGAGATATTGTCATTCGCTCCACAAAATTCTGAATCAGTCTTCATTAGATCCGGATCAAACATATTTCTCTATCACTTTGAGAATGAAAGTGTGGAAGTCATCCAGTACCAAGGTCGCGGATCTTCAATCTTTTGGGATTTTTCCAAAGTAGTACCCTACTATAAACGAGCTTGGCCGCATTCTGCCTTGTGTCGCAGTGGAAAGGACTCAACATGAATGTATGTTTTGTGCTACATATGCGGAAGTTTGTAATTATTGGTTAGCTGATAATTTGCAGGTGCCTTTTTTTGTAACTTATGGGATTCAAATGTGATGCGCTGTTGGATTATATCATTGAAGTGCTCCTTTTTTAGCTGTTCATGACATATATATTGATCCGTGTTTAAACCTATGTTGCTCCGATATGTTCTTCATGAAGTACCCATGTCCGACTTATGTCCAAACATGGGTATAAGGAGGGATATTACTTTCCAAAGACCTTCCAAGGGATTGTCCTGCAATAATGAATCCCGAGTTTAGATTAGTCGATTTATACAGTCATTTTTAAAATGTAATATCTAATAGATTTAAAACTCGAGTTTCATCATTTATGATCTTTTTTTAGTTATGTGCTTTGAATTATTTTTCATTGATAAAAATATTAGTGAATTGTACAACATAAGCAAAAATTTTAACAGCTTTGCTAAGCGGGGAGCAATGGGGGTTTCCGATCTTGTCATTATTTTTCTATTCATTACCTTTTCTTTCTGACATTCCTTTTTGAATCAGTGACCTATACATTTAGAAACAAAAATTTTGGACAAATATTTTCTAAATTTTAAAGCAATAAATAAATGAAACACTATTAAGGACAATCACGAGAAACTAAAAGCCTGAATCAATATTCGATTAATCCGAGCGTAGCAACAGGAAACTAAAGCCTGAGTTCTCACGAATAAGTGGAGGTAGTTCAATGTCAGCAATGTCTATTTGTTCCATTGATTTTGATGTCATCAACAGAAAATGGAATGCTGCAAAAATGGCAAGGAGTTTGTGGGAGAAGTCAATGTTAAAGACAATGTCGGATTATGTTCCAAGTAATGCTTTTTTGTTGATATTCTTCTGGATTGCGGAGTGGCCTAGGTCTTTGGGAATTGCTTCATGGGTGTACTCTTTCTATCTCCCCAATTAGAGTGTCGGAACACGTATCGAAGGCTTATTTTTGACATCCTCTGACCTTGTTCTGCCCTTACGGATCCTCTAAGGACCTCTTCAACTCCAATGAAGCAATCCAAAGTAGCTTGGCCACTCAGCCCAAATTGAAAAAGACAATTAAAACATTGAGGACCAAATTGAAATAGTGGAATATGATTATAATTGCTAACCTTGAATCATCATCCAGCAGGAAGGAATTGCTAACTGCATGGTTTTAATCTTCTGTCATCAAAACTCTCATATTGGCTATTATCTATATGTAGATAAACCACCAAAAGCTTAAATAACTCGGTCTTTCTATTTTTTTTTCCATCCAAAATTTGTGTTGTGGAGATATCTTTAATCTAGTTTGAGACATGTTATTCAAATTTGAGTGTGAGCGTTAGACACCGATATGTGTCCAGCATAGGTATGTTTAGTTTTTTTTTTTTTTTTTAATTTTTATATATTTAAAGGGTTCTTTGAGGATGATATCTTTATACTTGTATTCGCATATTATCAGATACAGACGTTGGACACGAGTACTTCAAGAAAAATAAGATTTGGAAGCAGCATAGATTCGAGATACTGCATTTCTTGGAACTTACATCTGGGGACACACTATGGGTGCCATACTTGTTATCCCAATACATTGTACTGATACGATACAGCTGCTTTATACTGAGGACCTGCAAACGGAAAATGAAAGACATGATATCCATGGAAAATTTGTATCTAATCTTAAGTTTACATTTGTATTACTCACCGGACAAAGATCATGGCTTATTTCATCCAATGTTTTCTTGGGCTTTTGATGTATTACTTGGATTAGAATCAAAGCGCCATTGATATTAACGCACTGCTCTTTTTATTCCTAAAAGTCCTAACAAGCTATGTTACTCATATTCAAATATTAGTGGTGAATATAGGTATGTGTCTGACACGAGTATGTTTAATTTTTTTAAAGTTTTTTCAATGCATGTAGAGAGTCTTTCGATAATCATATTTTTACATCCATATCTGAACATGCGTCGGACATAAATACTTAAAAAAAAAAGTCAGAGCAACACGACTAAAAAGTAACGGAGGAACAAATAGAATGTTTTACAACAATGGGAACTTACTAGAAAACCAATGGCCTGCCTACTATGCTTGAGCTCATCCCATGCTGAACCTGCATACTGCAATTATATATGTTCTAAATTTTGTAAGTACATATCCAAGAGCCAGAAAGTGAATTCGAAGGTAGCCAAAGGCTATGTTATTAGGATTCGAGAGTGAGTATCAGATAAAAGTATGTATCCGATATATATATGTTCAATTTTTTGATGTTTTTGGAAGGTCATATGATCCCCATACTCATGTCCAAATCAAACATGAATATTACAAGAAAAAAGAAGTTCAGAGCTAACGTAAATCGATAAGGTACCTCATCGGTGGCCTTGCAACTCCAGTGTTCAAATTCGGCCAATCCAGCTTTAACATATTCACCACTATCGAATGAACAACACTCTCTCCTCAACAAAAGGCTGCAAACAAAATAGTGTATTCAGATCAAATGAAAAAAAAAAAAAAATCAAGCATGAAGCCGTAAAGTGTATGCAGAAAAACCAACTACAAAAGCACTAAAATAGCAGCATGAACTGTTTTACCTGTTGAATAGTTGAGCATTGATGAATGAGAATATTTGTGTGAACACCTTACGGACTAAGAATGGAGGTACCTGTAAAATAATCAAAACAACGTTAATCCTTAGTGAAAAGGCATTCAAATACTGTGTTACTCGGACATGAGTTTGTGTTTGACACGCGTATGTTTAATTTTTTCTCTAAGTTTTCTATGTATTTGAAGAGTCCTTAGAAGGTCATATCCCCATATCCAAGTCCAAGTATGCATTTAACACAAATGTTGAATATAAATACTTTAGAAAAACAAAAAGTTGGGTCAACATAGCTCAGCCTTATTGCAGAAAACAACAGAAACTATAGATACGAACAAAAGGGGGGGAAAAAGTGGGATGTTGTAACTAACATAATTTGCTTTCAAAATGTTCAAGAATTCTCAAAGACTCGTCACAATCCCTTGCCCGTGAGCAATCAAAGCCTGCTGGCCTGCAGTATTCACAACCGATCTTGATGCTCCCTTGACTAAGCTTGTTCTCGATGTTCTTGGTGCCTACATCATTATATCCAATATAACATTCATAAAAGTAGTTCAATATATACACATAAAATTAAATAAAAACTCCACAGTTCCTTCTCACATTTCTAGTTTTCGTTTTCTTCTGATTTAGCCTTCATTTATTTTGATTTTTATATGATATAGCTATCGGCTGTTAGTGTCAAATGTGGGCATTCCATCCATTTGGAGGGTCCTTGAAAGGTCATATATTACATACCCAAGTTTAAATGTATGTTGAACATAGGTGTCATACATGGAACTTCAATAAAAATGAAAAGTTGGAGCAACATAGCTCAGCAGAACTAAGTTCACTCTGGAATGTGATTTGGTGACAGTAAGCCTTGTTGCAGAAAACAACAGAAACTATAGATATGAACAAAAGGGAAAAGGTGGGATGTTGTAACTAACATAATTTGCTCCGGAAATGTGTCAGACATAGATGTTGAACATGAATACTTCAAGAGGAACGAAGAGTCGGGGCAACATAGTAAATACAGTACGTGGATGCACAATTCAATCAATGGTGAAATTTCTTTCTTCAGATTATCTCAAATCATTCCATAAATCTTCTCCACATATGCTGTAAGTTGCTGCTTAAAAAGCAAAGCCGGATACTCGGCTTCAACTTGCCTTAAACTATCCACCCCACTGCTGATGCCACCATTAATTAAGGATAGATTGACACCTTGTGGAGCTCCACGAAAACTCTTCAAGGCAATAACAGCAACACATGAATTAGTTGCAGAATGAAAATTTTCCTGAATGGTTAAATGACATTAGTGAAAAGTTTTTTACTTGGGTCATTCTCCCAAACAAAGTAGCCGATGATGATCGACAGCGTTGTGGAGTCATTCCAGCAGCACCACTAGCTTTCAATGTGCGTTGCAGTAGCAAGAGCAGTGTGGAGGAGTTTGATGAGCAGTAGGCCAAGATATCGTTGTTATCCTGTGCCTGAAATTTGAATGCCAACAATCAGTTAAAGAATCTGATGTTTCTAATATGAAAGTTTGAGAAAACATTAGTGTGAAAAGTTTTGATATTTCAACGTCAATAGCATGTCCTATAGTCTGAATGATCCGATCAAAGGCACTAGTCCTTTCAAATTCGAACGATCTCCATTGCGGAAGGCATTTATATATGATACAGGCTGCAATCGGTCGGTTCCCTGTAAAGCCTAAATGTTGTGCAATACATCGAATGAGTAACTCCTGGTTTTCTTGTTGTTTCTTGTTTGATGCTTTTTGTGGTTTCTCGTTAACTTTTGCAGTTTCCCTCTGGTTCATTGAAGGGCTGTGAAAATCCTGCTAAAAAGCAGATTGGTCAACCAAAAGAATTCAGAAGACGAAGAACACCTATTTATGTAAAGTTATAAGCACTTTACTCACCATGGTTGCCCTCGCTTCAAGATGACCACTCTAGGAACCTCTCTGTCAATCATTAGACGTCAGGTGAATTTCCTCAATCCTATGAGACTGTCAAAGTTAAAGCAGCAAATTTGTACACGAGCTCATTATTAGAAATACCTGCAAAATTGATCTTGAACGTCCTGATAGGAACATATTTGGAGCCATAGATAGAGCTTCATCTAGAAGAGCAATGATTCCTCCTGGTTTCTGCCAAGAAAAAAAAAAAAAAGCATGAGTTTAAGGCTTGATTACTTCGATATCAGAAGATAAAGCAGTGTGGAAGAACAGACCAGATTTTTACGGAATAATAAGTCCGAAGTTAATGCATATTTTCGAGTAGAATGAAAAGATTTAAGCCATGTGATACAAATATCAAAAAATAAAAAATAAAAAAAAACCCCTCATTTACACTCAATGGAACATGCTGGTGATTCGTAAGAATATGATATCTATCGTATTTGGGTTAAGAGAAGACAATAATGGTTAACATGATGTATAGGGGAAAAACCTTTTCGATAATGTCCAGGACATCCTGATTTTTGACAAATTAGATGTAGCTCCAATTGATCTCCTCTTTTGTGCTGTTCTTGCTCCATCTTCAAGCCATGCTGACGAAATATACCAGAAAACACTTAAAAAATTATGGTTGCTGATTGAAGGATATAGCTGAAAATGATCAAACATGATTTAGATATTACCTGATTGAAATGCTGTTGCAACTTCTCATTTGTGAAGTTAATACAAAACTGCTCGAAGCTGTACCAGATTGATACCGGGAGATGAAGTTAACAAGCTTCTTAACCGATTAAACGTAGTTTGCTGCAATATCTTGAACACAATGTTATAACTATTTTATAAAGCTTACAAGCATGGAGCATACCTGTTAGCCTTAAAGCTTTCAAAACCGTAGATGTCAAGGACGCCTATTAGAAATTTCAAGTTCGGATCTTGGCCGATTGACTTTATTAATTTTATTCACCAGCCTGCATACTAGCAGAAGCATTATCTCAGGCTCTTAGCACCATAAAATTTATTCTGGTTTATCTTTATCATTAGCATCTAGAATACATATCATATGACCATATGTGATTTAAGTCATATGCAAGCTTCTCACCAATCAAACAATCGTGAATAAATTGTTTTAGCCAAACCATCCTGGCTAACTGTAGCGCTTTGAGGATCAAGGCTTCTCTTTATAACTTCCTCGGGCGTGACCATAACACGTTTACACAATGCATCCTCTAATGCCTGAGCATCACACCTGCAAATGAAATGAAATTCAATGATTAAGGAAAAATATGAAAGTGAAGATAGCAACAAAATGGCCTTGTTTATAAGAAGAGAAAAAATACATACATGAGAAGCTCTGCTGTTGTTTTCAGGTAGAATTTAGCCTGGCCGTTTTTCGGAACCGATGAATCAACTTCCTTTTCCAAGATGAAGAATTGCAGCAACAAACTCTGAAAATTGCCTCCTGAGAGATAGATAGATGTTTGGTCCTGGTTTTGGATCATAAACTTACGTTGCTCCAATTTTTCACTTTTCTTAAAGTACTATGTCTAACATCTGTGTCTGACAGATATCTGGATATAAATGTGAAGATATGATCTACCAAGGACCCTCCTTATACCTGAAAATCTAAGAAAAAGTTGAACATACTAGTGTTGGACATATATCCGTGTTCGACACTCATGAGTCCAAGTAACACAGCTGTAAACAACTGATACTTGATGCTAGAAGAGTTATACCTGCTCCTTGTCACTAATTCCAACAATATTCATAGCTCTCCTTAGAGCAAGATAGTTATGGGCATCACTTATATCAAACAGTTTATAGCAACGTGACTGGTTAAGACGGTGAAAGATTTTGGGATTTCCCAACTTGTACTTCTCAACTTCCTGTTAACAATGATAACTAAAGCCCCATGAAAAATAAAATGGCTAATTTTCATCAATAGTCAGATGTTATGTTGCTCGGATTCTTGAAGTACTTGTGTCTGACATATATCTGTACATGGTAAAGAGCATGAAAAAAATTTAGAAATATTAAACATATCTATATTGGACACGTACCGATATCCGACAGTTACACATGAGTATGAGTAACATAAGTTAGATGATCTTACAAGAAGCCAAAAAAATACCTCCTTTGGTGCAGCACAAAGAAGATAAAAACAGTGATAGTTGCGCTCAGGGTCAGAAATTTGGCAAACAAGAGATCTTTCAAGAAGGTAAGTTCTGATGGCAGCTCCTGATATCCTTCCATGCTTATTGAACTGGATCTCAACAAATTTACCAAAACGGCTGCACCAGTACTACAGTTTTAGCATTGCCAAATGCTTCAAGGACCGGATTAGACTGTATCCATATAGTATAATGTTTATATCAGATATCAATCAGAGGGACATTTCTAATGGAAGATAACATGAAATCGATTCAATTTCTTCTAAGGCAGATAGTTTAAATGTTATCAAATCATACTTCAAGAGATTGTTGTTCGACTGTTCGTCCTTTAGTGGCAACTCGACCGCCTAGAAAGACCAGATATCGCATAAGCATTTTCGTACTCTCGGTTTTACCTGCTTCACTTTCACCACTCACCAGAATTGAATTGCTTTTCCCTTCATTATATCATTGCCCTCATTGTCGTTAAGATTTCCCTTTAAATTTGCTCATCATACATCAATTAGACCCCAAAAAAGAAAAAACCTAAATTCAGAAAAGCTATCCGACACATTTTTGGATATGGGTATCGGGATATTTATCTTCCTAATATATGAGAGAACTTAGAAAAAAAAATAAAGCATGCTTGCATCGGACACATACTCATATTCGACACTCATCTCTGAGTCTGATCTATGTAGCATAAAAGTAAAGATCAGCAGCAATAACTGTATGCAACATCTGCAACTGCAAAAACATGGGGGCTTAGTTCACCAAATGGGGCACCTTTGTACTGTTGTATCATATGAGCATCATAAATGTGAGGTAGTCTTTGAAATGGATTAATAGCAATTAGTATATTTCCTGTATAAGTCTGCCATGAACATTATGTTAAGGACTTTAAGGGAAATACATATATAGCGAAAAACGGGGAAAAAACTGAGAAATTCTGTTAAAGATATGAATATGCTTATATAAATTTCATTCAGTTCATATCTGATTTTCAAGTTCTGCAAAACTCAAGGTTCATGTAAGTAAGATAGCTTTGTCATGTCATCAACTCCACCAGGGGGAGCTTCCATGTCTTTCGGGTAAATTTTCGATAAGTTGGCAGTAACCTTAAGGTTAACAAACATGAGAAACATCAATCTCAGACACATGAAACATCATTAAGGTGGAAAAAAGATTGCTTCAAATGATTTTTTTTACTAAGTTATTTCCCTCGTGATTAAGGAAAACTAGAAAATATCGAACATGAGTACGAAAAGATGATCTTCGATATATAAGGAGAAACCTCATAGCGGATACATATTCATATCCAAAACTC
Organism: Adansonia grandidieri; assembly: GCA_038382065.1. Taxonomy (NCBI): domain Eukaryota; kingdom Viridiplantae; phylum Streptophyta; class Magnoliopsida; order Malvales; family Malvaceae; genus Adansonia; species Adansonia grandidieri. Next base: position 16,659,297 of record JBBYHK010000022.1, on the reverse strand, counting down.
ACCCAAGTGACACTAAAAACCCGAAATTAAGAGAATGTTTCACAGTTTCACCTCTCACAAAGGCTATGTTACTTTGACTGTATCGGATATAAGTATAAAGATATGATCTTTTAAATATATAAAAAAAATTTTATATCGAATACGTATCCGTATCCGTTTCCGTATCCGACACCTACCCAAGTTCAGATACTGAGATGGATCACAGCAAGTTGCTTATTATAGTTAATCAACATACCTTTTTTCTATTACTGGTCTCGATCTCGGTATCTTTTCCAGTGATTTTTAAAGCCTGTCCATCAATCCAGGCTTCATCTGGGTCTTCAAGCCGGACGTGAGAACCAACAATGATATTCACAGGAGTTCCCTACAAACAGCAAGTAACAAACATATTAACATGTTTCATAATTTACACTTATCTTCGGATGTATATCAGACCCACACATGTTGAACACTAATATTTTAATAAAAATGAAGAGTTTTGGATAACATAATATAATTGGATCTATTGACATTTTTGTTAAATTATACCATTTGATCCATTAGTTAAAACCAGAATCAATAAAATCGTATCTAGAGATCTTGAGTTCGAAATCAATAAAATCAAGTACTATATAAACTTCAGATTTACCATTGTTAAGCTCTCAATTCGAAGCCTGGCAGCACGTTATAGTTTCTTCCTTCATGCAGACGAAATCCTCAAAAATCTAATTAAAATTCGCTAATCCCGAAAACTTATGTAATTATATGTTGTTTTAATATTTCGTAATTTTGAACACAATAAATTTTATAAAAATAAATATATTACAAAAAAATTAACAAAAGTAGACATAAAATATAATATAAAATAAAAAATATAAATAAAATATAAATATATAAATATATCAAAAATTTAAAAAATATATTTTAAACACGATAATTATATAAACATATACGAATATGTGATATAGTTTTTGGTATAAAAAAACTATAACTTAAATATTAAAAAAATAAATATTAAAATTTAAATTTTAAACTTATTAAATATTAATTAATTATATAAATTAATTAAATTAAATTTTAGGTTTTGTCTTTGCTTTGTGCACTCACCATGCAACTGCCATGGAGGGCATATAACGATTAGCGAGG
>JBBYHK010000022.1:16615021-16630935 GCA_038382065.1 Adansonia grandidieri | reverse complement strand
CTGATTTATCTGTTATTTTTATCAAAATACCCTTAATGATTTTATTATTATTATTATTATTATTATTATTATTATTAGTGTTCAACTTTAACCCTACCACTAGTATCATCATAAAAGGTCTACCACCTCTCAAATTTTCAGCTCTACTTTTCCCCAAATCTCTTAATCCTTTCTTCAACGCATAGGCAAGTTAGTTAAGGACTTAGGGCTTTGCTAATCTCCCAAAGCCATGCCATTTAGAGCCAACTATTCACATAATAAATAATGCTTGCATCGTTTTCTGCAAAGAAGTCATCGAGGCTCAAAATTTATGTTGTATTATTGATTGATAGCCGCAAACCAATTGCATATCAAGGTCCGAACACTGGTATGGGATCAACTTGGTGTTATTTAAGAATTTAAAACATTTCGCGGCAGGGCAGGATAGGGTTGAGGGCTTTTTTTTTTTTCTCCCCACTTTAAAGGGTCAAGGTCAAGGCTAAGGTCTTAAAAAGAATCAAGGCTCAGGATAGGTCCGAGGATATAATATAGAGGTCGGGTTGGGTCAAGGTCGAGACAAGCAAAATACCACCCACCTGTTTGCCAGCCCTATCCATCGTGCAACCAAATGAAACATAAAACTAGTCAAGCCCATTCCAGCCCAACTAAAATGCCAGCCCCAACCAGTTGCATATCAAAGTCTGCATATCGATATGGCATGAACTTGGTGTTAAAGTAAGAATTTAAGAAATTTCGGGGCAGGGCAGGATGGGGTCGAGGGCCTTTTTTGTCAGGGTCAAGATCGAGGCTAGTGTCTGGGAAAGAACTAGGGGTTAGGATAGTAATCGGGTATATAAGAAGGAGGTTGGGTCGAGGAAAGAAAAAATCAGCTCGCCTGTGACCAACCCTATCCACCGTACACCCAAATAAAACATAAAACTACTCAAGCCCATTGCAGCCCAACTAAATCCCATCTCCAAGAAGATGTTTTCTTTTCCATTTTCTCCGTAAAAATAAATCCGAAGAGTCAATCTTGGGCCTCTAGGGTTAGGAAAGAGCCACACTCTGTTTTTATTTTTACAAACTAAGCCCAATTCTTAATTCAACAATTCATTGAATAGAGCAAAGCTTGGGCAATTTTTCATTTGGGCCAATGCTTTTTTGGGCTTAGAAGACTTTTATATTTCTTTGACTACCAAATATGGGGTTACTTTTTCCTAATTTTTATTTAAAGAATAGTAATTAGATTTTTTTTCGAGAGTTGGTTAGTCCATTTAATTTAATAGATTCGATTTGATTTAAGTTTGGATATGATATTATATGATCTGTGTAGGGCTAAACAACTTGGATCACTGTTTATATAATAAAAATATTTTTATTTAAATTTAATTATAAAAATATAAAAATATTTTAATATATTTAAACAATAAATTCGAACCACCAAATTAGCAGGTTTAATGTTAATATCTTTGCCAATGACACTTTGTCATCAAAGCAAAAAATATAAAATTAATTTCTTTGAAATTTAATAAAAAAAAGAAAATAACTTTCTACATTAAGTAGCTAAAAACTACATAGGATTTTCATCATATTAAACCATTGAAGAAATATGTCTTAAGAGAATTTTGAGTGATCAGCTAATTGTTTTTATTTTTTTTTCAACATTTAAGAGAATAAAAATTAAAAAGAAATAGTAAAAAGTAAAATTCTCTACCACACTATTTTATTTTATAAAATAAATCCAATTATTTTTGCACTTTAAATTAATAAAGAATCTACAATAATGATTAAAAAAAAGAATTTATATAGATGGGAAGCTTGACATATGTGATTTAAAATGAAGCCAATTTAAGTATGTCTTAATCTTCAAATTTGATAAAATTAATTTAATTTTTATTTACATATGAAAAAATTGAAAAATAGTGGATAGGGTATTATTATTATTATTATTATTATTATTATTATTAAAAGACAATATTTAAAATTTTCTTTAGATTTAATAATTTTAAAATACAATAATAAAAAAAATCATATGAACATAATACATGTAATAAATAAAAATATCATTTAATAAATAAGATACGACATATTTAATATATGTGATATTCATGTTTTTTACGTATTCAATATTTTATTTTATATTTATATTTAAATAAATGATAAAAAAGCAAAATACACATAAATAAATTAACAAGTACAATCTTCTACGCTTAAATAGTAAATCTTAACCTAATATGGTTAAATTAAAAAAAACTCATTTTCAAAACTTAAGGTTCGATTAAGTTAATTTGTGCAATTATATCTACGAATGTGTTGGGTAGTCTAATTGTTTTTCTTGATTTCTAGTCAACTCAATCAATCGAAATCAACGCTTGTTTAATAAAAAATTTATTTAAATTTAATTATAAATATTAATAAAAAATATTTTTAATATTATTTTAAACAATGAAATAAATTCCTAGGTCGACTCAACTCGAGCTTGGTAAAAGGAAAATTTTCTCGAGTTGCAATCTAAACTTGCTCATGGGTAGGACCTAAATAGGATATTAATACATTATAGGTTTTCCTAAACCCGGCTTGGCCTAAAATATTTATAGTTTTTATCCAAACTTACACATATTTGTAAACGAAAACTCCAATTTGTTTAGGCTTGTCAATATTTTCTTTTATTTTTAAATATGCTCTTAATTTAATTTTTAATAATTATATAATTTTTTATTATTTTTGTTAATATTATCTTAAAAATGCACGATATAACTTACATTATAAACATTTTTAATAAGTTAAAAATTAATAAAATAAAGTTATAATTATTCTTATAAAATATACAATTATATTATAAAAATATAGATTTTATAATAAAAAATCTTATTCAAGTGGAGTCGAGCGAAGCTTAAATTCTTTGCATAAAGCTCAACCCGTTTTATAAATGGGCTCCATTTTTATTGAAGTACATTTCTCCAGTCTAATATTTTTATCTAAATCTTTTAAAATATCAAGTGAAACTTTAAATTTAGATAAATAACTTAATCTTTTAACAAGTCTACTATAACCCGACTTAACCATAAGTAAATCTAAATGTAATCCCCAAATACAATAAATTTAATATTCAAATTTTAAAATAAAACTATTTTCAAGATGACGTGGAAAACATTTTCTTTGTCATATATATATATATATTATATATATATATATATATAGTTCCTTCCATTTTGCATCCAAAAATTTTCTTTTGCTTCTCTCTCTCTACCGAAGCTAAACAAGTCCTAAAGAAGAAAGCTTTCGCTTGCATACGAGACCCAAAAAAGAAACCCCAGAAAGGAGAGAGAAAGATTGAGATTGATGTTCAAAAACCCTAATTTCATGAAATTTTAAATGAAACCCAGCTACATTTCGGAGACAAAGAATCCCTAATTAACATCAATTTTTTTTTAAATTCCTTTTTTTAGGGAATTTTCAATGGCTGATTTAGGGCAACAAACAGTGGAGTTCTCGACTTTAGTGAGTCGAACCGCCGAGGAATCGTTCTTGTCATTGAAAGAACTCGTGGAGAAATCTAAATCAAGCGACCAATCGGATACGGAGAAGAAGATCAATCTCCTTAAGTATATAGTCAAGACCCAGCAGCGGATGCTCAGGCTCAATGTTCTGGCTAAGTGGTGTCAGCAGGTGAGTCGACCCGCTCATGTTCCCATCGAGTTCACTTAGCTAACGTGGTTTCACCCTTTCTCTTGGTAAAAGATTCGTGGGTGTTTTGTTGATTGGGAAACGTTATGGGTTTTTAATAGAAAGTTTTGAGCTTTTCTTGGTAAAAGGTTTATTGATTTTGAGTTTTAAATCAGTGACTAATTTAAACTGGTGAAAGATTTCTTTTTTAGTTCCTAAATTATCTTTTGAGTAGCTATTGAAATTGGAAGTAAAGATTTAATTTTAATTTTGGAATTCTCAGTGTAGATTTGGTGCAATCAAGAATTTTACTTGTGTCACCTGTTCTTTTGTTTCTGACTGCAAAATTTATTGAATTTTAGTGAATTTGAATTTCTTGAAGTGTAGAATCAAGGCATTGTTATAGAATTCCAGCTTGGTAATGAGCGTAGTGAAAAAAAAGGAGGAAGAAATACAAATTCTTGAAAAATAATTGGGGTGAAAATTTAATCCGAGTGCTAGCTATGGTCGTCATGTGTCTTAGTGTCCATTTCTTATTTAGAATATTAAGTAATGCACTCAAATAGATTACTTGTGGGGATAACTGTGTAAGAGCTGACCTGATGATTGCTGGGCTATCATGGATATGGCCAATTTTTTATTTCCATTAACCATGTTATGCACTTGCGACACCCTTTATGACTTTGATGTTTATGCGAAGTTGCCAACCCCTTAGATCATGCCATTATAGTAGTTGAATTCAGTCTAGCTATCTATTTCACTGGTATCATCCCTTGATAGGTTTCTGGACTTGGTGGAAGTGGAATATTGTCTGAAGATTGCCCTTGAACCGTTGCAGGTTTTTGTAATGTTAATTAATTTTTTAGATCATTTTAATCATGTTGGTTGGTTATTAAAGAGTAAGTATTATCTGACTTACTTAATGATTAAAACTATCGCGATGTGCTAGTATGCTACAACCAAATTTTGTGTGAAAGTAAATTCATACTGCTAATTCCTTTGTAAAATTCCATGGTGTCCTTTCCGCATGGGTATCTTGTCATATTAGTTGTGTATGCTCATATTTAGCCTTATCCTGTGTCGTGCAGGTTCCACTCATACAATATTGCCAGCAACTTGCATCTACTTTATCAAGTCATGATACATGTTTCACCCAGGCTGCAGACTCATTATTCTTCATGCATGAGGGGCTGCAGCAAGCTCGTGCCCCTGTGTATGATGTTCCGTCTGCTGTTGAAGTTCTACTCACAGGATCATATGAGCGTTTACCAAAATGTATAGAAGATGTGGGTATGCAAAGCTCTTTAAATGAAGATCAGCAGAAACCAGCTTTGAAAAAGCTGGACACACTTGTACGCTGTAAATTACTTGAAGTTTCATTGCCCAAGGAAATTTCTGAAGTTAAAGTTGCCAATGGTACAGCTCTGATTCGTGTTGATGGAGAATTTAAGGTGTTAGTTACTCTTGGTTATCGCGGACATCTATCAATGTGGAGGATTTTGCATTTAGAATTACTTGTTGGTGAGAGAAGTGGGCTTGTGAAACTAGAGGAGATGAGAAGGCATGCTCTTGGAGATGACTTAGAACGCAGAATGTCTGTAGCAGAGAATCCATTCGTTACCTTATACTCAGTTTTGCATGAGCTTTGTGTTGCACTTGTTATGGACACTGTTATAAGGCAAGTACAGGCACTTAGACAAGGGAGATGGAAAGATGCTATACGGTTTGAGCTGATATCTGATGGAGGAAGTGGTGGTTCTGCACAGCTGAATCAAGATAATGAATCTGATTCAGGTGGTCTACGAACTCCAGGATTGAAACTTATCTATTGGCTAGATTTTGATAAAAACTCAGGTGCTTCAGACTCAGGATCTTGCCCATATATAAAAATTGAACCTGGACCAGACCTGCAGATTAAGTGTCAACATAGTACATTTGTTATAGACCCATTAACTGGCAAGGAGGCGGGTTTCTCCCTTGACCAAAGTTGCATTGATGTTGAAAAGCTGCTATTGAGAGCTATATCATGCCATAGATATACTCGTCTGCTGGAAATTCAGAAAGAGCTGATAAAAAATATGCAGATTTGCCAGGCTGCTAGTGATGTTGTTCTTCTCTTGCAGGCTGATGAACTTGATAGCGAGCATAAAAAGGTAGCTTCTCTTATATTATGGATTTATTTGCTGCAAACCTACTCTGTAATGTCTTAATAAAGGATCTTGTTATGCGTAAGTGGAATGGAGCCTAAGAACACGTTTTTTTTTCCTTTAAAATCTAACTCTGAATTTAACCGGGGTTTTGTCTCTCAATCATATCTTCAATGTGGATGGAGGAATCAACCATTTAGACTCGGTTAATTTTCAAAAGGTTTACATCATTCTAAGCATGTATATAAGTTGTGTCTAAAAGAAGATCTTGTCTCTTTCTATTTTTCATTTTAAATAACAGTCACTTATATGGGAAATAGATGGATTTCCTTATGAAACTGCTTGCAAATTGGCCTTTTTTTAAAAAAATTTTGCCATTTTTTTCTACACCTATACAATCCTTATCAGGAGATAGAATCTACATTGGCAAAAGCTATTGTCTTGTAGTTCCCTTTGTCTTTTAAACCTGCTTTCATCCTTGTAGTCTGTTGCTGGAATTTTTATTCCGGTATCACTGATGATTCTTTGTGGTAAATATGTTTTTCTCTATTTTATGCTGCAGAAGGATGCTAAGCTTGACGATAAGGAACATGAGGGGCAGGAATTATTGCGTGTCCGTGCTTATGGCTCATCGTTTTTTACCCTTGGAATAAACATAAGGTCTCTATCCTTACCCCCTACAAGTAATGAATCATTTCCTTTATGTTTAGTTTCGCACTTTTTGCCATGTGCAAATCAACTTTAATTTTCGATTCTCAATATTAGGAACCCATTAATATGAAGGAAAAACATAAAAAATCCATTCCCATAGTGTTCTCTTTTATGATCTAGTTGATATATATTATAGCTTTGAGAATGAAACTCCTTGTGTTCATAAGGAATTTAATATCCATGTGATTAGGTGTGTTTGGAAGTTGCATGGATGCTAGTTTAACTATGGATTGATTTGGACCCTTAGGTCGAATTCCTAGAAGGATTCTAGTGGTTCTTGCTTTAGACTGTGTGGCTAGAGGGAACTGTGGTTCCTGTAAGCAGATTTTAGGATTGTTAATTGTTCTTTGTGCCTTTTGTTCTGCCTCTGATTTTAAGTTTGCTTTACTACCGATTCAGCCTGCAATATTTGCCGAGCACTTTGATGGGTGTCAGCCCTGGCTTTCACCAGCACAAGAACAAGTTAACTTGGTTCTTCATTTTCCAGGGCTAATGGATCCTTTATTTTGCCATCTTTGACTGCAAGGATTTCATTCATTACTTAAATATACTGGTTTTCATAGATTGGCCCTATTCTAGATTGAATAGTATCTTATATTACTGAACAGGGGCATTATTCCTAAGTTGAAAATTGGGTAGGGAATTTTCTACTTGCTTGGTTTAGCAAGAAGTTTTTAAAAAAATTTTATGATCCAAGATACGTGCATGCTTTTATAAAATGTTTTCAAAATGGAAGAAACAATATTATATGTAGTGTTGCAAGACTTGGCTTTACTGGAACAAACTTTCCAAGAAGCGTTGGTACCTAGGTTAGGTTCTCAGATGTATTGTTTCTGCTTTTGCCACTTCAGTATTACTCTTTACCTGACTTTTGAGGATACTCTTAACCTCTCTCTCTCAAAAATAGTCTGTCTAGGGCATTTTCAATTGCACTTGGTAACTTGTGCAGATGCTTTGTCAGCTTATTAATATTTTTCTATTGCAAGATTTTTGAAGTGTCATCTTTACGCTAGTATGTAGTTCTCTTGATAAACATTTCTTTATTTAGGGTTTATGAAACTTTATTTTGATTGCAGAAATGGCCGCTTTCTTCTCCAGTCATCCCAAAATATTCTTGCACCTTCTGCGTTGTTAGAGTGTGAAGAAGCTTTAAATCTAGGAACTATGACAGCAGCTGATGTTTTTACAAGCTTGCGAAGCAAAAGTATATTACATCTATTTGCCGCTATTGGCAGATTCTTGGGCCTCGAAGTAACCAACTCCACTTTTTATTTTTATTGTTACCAAGTGCTATATAACTGCTTTTGTCTCTCACTTATTTTTTTGCTATTAATAAATGTATCTGGATGTTTGATTCTTGTAGGTCTATGAACATAGTTTTGCTGCAGTGAAAGTGCCCAAGAACCTTGTGAATGGTTCTGCTGTATTGGTAATGGGGTTTCCAGATTCTGAGAGTTCTTATTTTCTCTTGATGGAACTTGATAAGGATTTCAAGCCTCTGTTTAAACTGCTAGAAACTCAGCCAGATCCATCAGGGAAAGGTCATTCATTTAATGACTTAAATAATGTTTTGCGCATAAAGAAAATTGACATTAGCCAGATGCATATGCTTGAAGATGAAACAAATTTGAGCATACTTGACTGGGGGAAATTGCTTTCCTTTTTGCCCAATGTTGGGGGTCTGAATCAGACCTCTGAACATGATCTATTCAACCTAGATGGTTCTACGCAGATTACTGGGGGCCCTTCATCAAGCTTTTCATCTATTGTTGATGAAGTTTTTGAAATTGAGAAGGGGACATCTGCAACTACTTTTCCTTCTCTGAATTTTTCTTCTTTCAGTTCATCTCCTGCTTCGCATCTTACTTCTGTCCCAATGAATCTTCATAGTGTAAAAGCCGGAACACCCTCTCCAAAGTGGGAAGTGGGTTTGCAGGTCTCACAGCATAATAATGTTGCAAAAGCATCAAGCCTAGCTACTCATTATGGTGGTTCATTTTATCCATCAAGTGGTCTTAAGGGCTCACTTCAGTCTACTTCATTTGGTTCGTTATCTTCTGGCGCATTAAGAATCACATCTGCAAAGAAGTTGTCTGCTTCAAAATCTGAGCAGGATCTGGCTTCTCTTAGATCTCCTCATTCAGTTGAGAGCGGAGCATCAGATGAAGATCAGTTGAGAGTGCTAAATGATCCTTCAAAGGATTCATTGCCAGCGAGTAGGTCCTCTCGACTTTTATCTCCACCCAGACCTATTATTCCTCGAGTCTTTGCACAAAATGCAAAGCCTGGTGGACCTAGAAGCTCATCCTCTGGAAATCTAGCTGCAGCTGTTAGGTTTTCTGGATCAAGCCCTTTGGCTTCACCTCCTGGATGTAAGATACTTTCTCTGAGTTCATATTTTTCCTGGATCTGTCTGTTCAAATTTGTTTTATGGTTAGGCATATTTAACTAGCAAAATTTACCTTTGCAGCCCAAGTAGCAGAAACTACAATTTGTCATGGCACTTCTCAAGATGTTCCCAAACATGACCAAAATCCACGAAAGCGTACGGTTTCAGATTTGTTGAGTTTGATTCCCTCTCTCCAAGGTATAGAGGCCAATGCAGGATTTTCTAAGAGAAGGAAAACCTCTGACGTGGCTTACACTCAGCAGCCTGCATTGCAGGTGCTTAAATCTTCAGAAATGATCTCTAAAACTGAAGTGTACAGTTATGGTAATCTTATAGCTGAAGCAAATAAAGGAAATGCACCTTCTAGCGTCTATGTTTCTGCTCTTCTTCATGTGGTCAGGCATTCTTCACTATGTATTAAACATGCCAAACTCACTAGCCAGATGGAGGAACTGGACATTCCATATGTTGAAGAAGTGGGTCTAAGAAATGCGTCCTCCAATATATGGTTCCGACTTCCAGGTTCCCAATGTGATTCGTGGCGACATATATGCTTGCGACTCGGCAGGCCTGGAAGCATGAATTGGGATGTCAAAATAAATGACCAACACTTCAGAGATTTGTGGGAACTTCAGAAGGGAAGTACTAGCACACCTTGGGGCTCTGGCATACGCATAGCTAATACATCTCATGTGGATTCTCATATTCGTTATGATCCAGATGGTGTTGTTCTGAGTTATCAATCTGTTGAGGCAGATAGTATTAAAAAGTTGGTGGCAGATATACGAAGGCTCTCTAATGCTAGAATGTTTGCCCTGGGGATGTGGAAATTGCTTGGGGTTAGAGCAGATGACAAACTTGAAGAAGGCAGTGCAAACTCTGATGTTAAAGCACCAGTTGGAGGCAAAGGGGCTACTGAGGCCATTGATAAGTTATCAGAACAGATGAGGAGATCTTTCAGAATTGAGGCAGCAGGATTATTGAGTTTGTGGTTTTGCTTTGGATCAGGCATTTTAGCTCGCTTTGTTGTGGAGTGGGAATCAGGTAAAGAAGGTTGCACAATGCATGTGTCTCCTGATCAGCTTTGGCCTCATACCAAGGTTTGATTTTTTTTCCCCTTTCTTTTGAAATGATTTCTTTCTCAATTATTTTGTCTTGTACTATTTTACAATGATTTTATGTATCTTGTTATCATTTGTTGGCCACTTTGTTTCTTCGACAGTTTTTTCTTATGTAATATTACAAAATGTCATGCCTGGCCCGTCTTTGATTCCCCCTCCCCACTTAAGAACTTGACTAAGAATGTTAGATGGGCTTGAGATGGTCCCTTTTTTCCCTGAGTTTTCAGAATTACAGAGATGCAATGGGGGTTAATTTTGGTGCTTGGTATAGTTTCATTTCTTTCCTGAAATTTTCAAAATTACACTGAATGAAAGGTTACTTGTGCTGTGACAGTTGACTTAGATGCTGGGATGAACACTTTAAAGCCTTTTCTTTTGCTTGCTTTTGTACAAAAGGTTGTTGGCTTAAAGTTGTTTCCTCATTTTGTTGAACTGTACTGAAATAAAGGATGATCATTTACGAGCATGAGTTCGGTTCAAATCTAATCTTGGTTCCAGTTCCCTATATGTATCATAAATGCACTAATTGCTCTGGTTACTTTGTACAGTTTTTGGAAGATTTCATAGATGGAGGTGAAGTTGCATCGCTATTGGACTGCATTCGGCTCACTGCAGGACCTTTGCATGCTCTTGCGTTTGCAACTCGTCCTGCTCGAGCTAATCCTGCTCCAGGAGTCTCTGGGGCATCTGCAGCTGTTCCTTCTGTGTCAAAACAGTCAGGATACATGCCATTGCAGGGACTTCTGCCAAGTGGTTCAACTACAAATGTTAATCAGGCTGCTTCTATTCCAGCAGGAAATCCTGCTGCATCTGCTTCTGCAAGTGCTGTAGGGAATCATGGCCTCCATGGGCCTGCAATGTTAGCTGCTGCCGGGAGAGGTGGCCCTGGCATTGTACCGAGCTCTCTGTTGCCCATTGATGTTTCTGTTGTATTACGTGGTCCGTATTGGATACGCATAATATATCGCAAGCATTTTGCGGTTGACATGCGGTGCTTTGCTGGTGATCAGGTTTGGCTGCAACCCGCGACACCACCTGCTACACCACCAAAGGGGGGATCTTCTGTTGGGGGGTCCTTGCCGTGTCCACAGTTCAGGCCTTTCATTATGGAGCATGTTGCCCAAGAACTAAATGGATTAGATTCTGGTTTCACAAGTGGTCAACAAACAGTTGGCCCGGCAAATTCAAACAATCCGAACCCAAATTCAGGTCCACAGCTCTCAGCAAATGGAAATAGAGTTAACCTCCCTGCTTCTGCAGTGATGTCTAGGGCAGCAAACCAGGTAGCTGGTTTAAACCGTGTCGGAAACGCTCTTCCAGGATCACCAAATTTGGCTGTTGTGAGCTCGGGATTGCCAATACGCCGATCACCTGGTACTGGTGTTCCTGCACATGTAAGGGGGGAACTGAATACAGCCATTATTGGTCTTGGCGATGATGGAGGATATGGAGGTGGATGGGTTCCTGTTGTTGCTCTTAAGAAGGTTCTGAGGGGTATTCTTAAATACCTTGGAGTTCTTTGGTTATTTGCCCAGTTACCTGCACTTTTGAAGGAGATCTTGGGGTCAATCTTAAAGGAAAATGAAGGTGCACTTTTGAACTTGGACCAGGAGCAACCTGCCTTGCGTTTCTTTGTGGGGTAAGACCGTAAAAGTTCTAAATTTCACGGTTACAATATGTTTCTCTCCATATATCTTTTCTACATGCGGGAAACCTTTATCTTTAGTTCTTGTTTTCTCTTTTTCTTTGATGAATGCACTGACTTTATTTTCAAAGTACGTGATTAATTTGGTTGCTTCGGTTGTCCTTGGGACAAATAGATGGATAATAATGGATGTAGAATCATTCGATGCCTAGCATTGAATGTGTCAACCTCCCTTGAGCTCCATGTTGGTTCACATTGCGCAGCCTAGTTGTGGTTGGGCTGTCAGAAATTTTTTGTCGATTCATTGTGTCTTGCATCTTATTTCCTGATAGACAACCAATTCAGTACTAGAGAGAGAGGAATAAGGATATGATGTTGTGGTCAAGTCAATTATGTTGTGTGCTGGTGTATCACTTTGGGAAGAGGGGAACTGCTTTAAGATGATGGTATTCAGCTATTCGCTGCTTGAAATTGTAGAATTGGGACTTCCTAACCGACCACATTTTTTTGTTCACATCATTATTTAGTTTCTTACGACTTCAAATATTAGAAAATAGAATGACTTCAGCAAATATGGCTAATGAAATAAAATATGAAATAGAGATGGAAAAGTATAACTATATTACTCGGACTCGGGTTTGAGTGTCGGATACAGATAAGTGTCCGATGCGGTTATGTTCAATTTTTTATAAGTTTTCCATATATTTGGAGGGTCATATTCTCATATCCATGTCCGAAAATGCATCGGATATAGATGTCGGATAGGGTTACTTAAAGAAAAATAAAGAATAGAATCAATATAGAAGTATAATATAATTGATTAGGATTTCATTTGGCTTGCCATGGTTGGATAATCAGACGATAGAATATAAGGGAGAATACCGTAGCATTGTTGATCGCTTGATTTCTGATGAACTCATCTCTCTTTCGGCTGATTTTTTGTATTTTATATGGAAGAATTGTATTTAGTTTGTATTCGGATGGTCATCTGATCACATGTCTTTCCGCAGAGGCTATGTGTTTGCCGTAAGTGTCCATCGAGTTCAACTTCTTCTTCAGGTTATTAGTGTGAAGCGCTTCCATCATCAGCAGCAACAACAGCAACAACAAAACAATGCTAATGCTCAAGAGGAATTAACTCAATCCGAAATAAGCGAGATCTGTGACTACTTCAGCCGACGTGTTGCATCAGAACCCTATGATGCCTCACGCGTTGCATCATTCATCACTCTTCTCACGTTGCCAATATCGGTTTTAAGAGAGTTCCTGAAGCTAATAGCTTGGAAAAAAGGATTAGCGCAAACACAAGGTGGTGATATAGCTCCTGCACAGAAACCCCGAATCGAGTTGTGTCTCGAAAATCATACTGGGGTAAACGTTGGTGACACTTCCGAAAGTTCATCGACAACGAAAAGCAATATCCACTACGATCGACCTCATAACTCTGTTGATTTTGCACTGACGGTCGTACTCGATCCTGCCCATATACCTTATATAAACACTGCTGGTGGTGCTGCGTGGCTGCCTTACTGTGTCTCGGTGAGACTAAGATATTCCTTTGGCGAAAACCCTAACGTGTCCTTTCTTAGCATGGAAGGAAGCCACGGAGGACGTGCTTGCTGGTTACGTCTCGACGAGTGGGAGAAATGCAAGCAGAGGGTGGCTCGGACGGTGGAGGTTAGCGGTTGTTCACCGGCAGATGCCGCCACTCAAGGAAGGTTAAGAACAGTTGCAGACAATGTACAAAGAGCTCTCATTAGTGCCTTCAAGGATTGAGAGATATTGTAGCAAAAAAATCCTAACTTTTTTTTTTTTTTTGTTTTTTGGTAATTTTAAGGTAATTACAAGTTTTTAAGACAAGTCTTAATTGTTCTCTTTGCTGATTTGGTAGGCATTTTCACCTGTAAATTTGTTTAGTGTTAATATTTTATTTGCAATCAAAAACAAAATATATGTAGTATGGACTGTTTCTTTTACCTAATTAACAAAGTTTCATTGGAAAACCAAGATTTGTTCTGTAAAATATAATCACATTTTAAAAACAAGACAACAGTTCGGTTGTTTTGGTTTTGAAAAAAAAAATCACGGTTAGGTATTCACAAATCGAACTAAAATTGAAACGAATATTATATATGATTGCAAATATCATGTACAATTGAATCTATCTAGATTAAATTCTATCAGCTTAGATTGGTTGGTTTATTTAGTTTTTTTAATCTTTTTTTATTATTCAGAAGTTTTTTCACTAATTTAAAAATATAATAGTTATTTTTATGTTATAAAAAAAAATTGACTCGTTTTAAATAATTATGATTTATTAATTTACAGATAAAAAATTGAATTAAAGATAATTAATCATTATTTGAATCAAACTAAATCGAATTCAAAACTTATAAATTGAAAATTAAATTGAATATATTTAATCATTATCCGAATTAAAATCAAACCGAATTTAATAAAAATTGAACCGAACATTGCAGCTCAAATCGATTTTTGATTTTTTCACTCAATCCTATCTCAAGATCTAATAATTTTAAATATGATTAAACAAATATAACACGTATAAAGTAATAAAAATATGACACGATAAGAACACGTCTTAAACTCATATAATATGAATTATTAACGTATCAAATTTATATAAATATAAAATACCTTAAATATAATTATGACATAATAAAATATACAAACATAATATGAATACATAATTATAAAGTCGCGAGCGATGCATCTGCAATGGTAATGTACATAGTAAAATCGATCACTGTATTGATTAGATTGAAAGGTTAAATCCAGCAGCTACTACATATTAACATGAAGAATAACATTGTTTCCACCATTTAAACCAGGAAATATAGTACACTTTGGTCATCATTCTAAGACATTCTTCAGTTTTAACTCTTTTCACCCTATGCTCGTGTTCATTGCTATCCATGCTATTCGAACTTGAGATAAATATCACATACGAATATGTATTTAACAAGGATATGTTCAAATTTTTATAAGTTTTTTTATATATTTGGACGATTATACTTTCAGACACATGCCCAAATATGTGATGGACGTGGGTACTTAAAATGAAAATAAAGAGTTGGAGTAACATAAGTTGCTACTATTCCTCACCATTAAACTGGGGCTTACACGGGCTTCCACCCCCGCGGATCCGCTTTTGCAGATGCTCTAAGCTTGCCACTCGCTGCAACGAAGTGGTCCCTCCGATTTTGTTTCCGGACACTGCTGATCCTCCGGAATTTTTTTGGATGTTTTCAACCGAAGATATATCTGTGAGTGCATTGTTGATTCTCAGGTCCCGAGTAAATATAGGATTGTTTGCAGCAGCAGCAGCCTGATAAAACGGATGCTTCGGAACGTCTTGCAACGGATCAGCAGCATCCGTCGATGTATCAGAGGGACTTCCGTCGAATGATGACACGCTGGTTGTCGATATCTCCGGTGAGGCATGCAACGCAGGGTTCAAACCGGTGATTCTTTTAACCGAGACTTCAGCCATTTTCACCTAAGAAAAGATTCACCAATAAGCATAGTATTAAGTGCAGATACCGACTACATCCAACAAAATCAACGTGAGTCATTTCATCGGTTCAGTTAGATCAGTTTCGGTTTATGTCGATTTAGTGTATTCGTTTTAATTGGTCAAGTCGGTCAGTTTGCACTTCATAAAATCTGAAACCGAACTAGCCAACTCAATCGGCTTATATATATTATATTAATATATTAAATTATTTATATATTTTAAATATATTTATAAATATAATATTCATACCCAGTTATCTATCGACAACCCAACTGAAATAATCGTACTAACTGAGATAACTAACCAAACTAACCAAACTATGTCGGTTTGGTTATTTAAGGTCGGCCAGTTTCGCTTGCTTTCCTTATGAAGTCGATTAAGTCGGTTTTCAGGTTTTCTAAACCGAACCAACCAAACCGACCGACCTACGTCGGTTTAGTTATTTTCAGTTATGTAACTAAAGTCTGATAAGGTTTCGATTACCTTTCTTTACTTGAAATCAGTCAAATTGGTTTTCAAGTTTTCCAGACCGAACTGATTGACTTAATTGATTACACAATCGTAGATGTGTGTGCTTATCGTATTAACCACTGATAACTCTCAGCTTTTAAGCCAAAATTTCGACCAGGTGTAATCATCGCAAGATCTAAACAGGCTACCTATGGCAGTCTCCGAAAAATTCCCGTCCAGCAAGACAATCAAAACTTTAATACCAATATAT
>JBBYHK010000022.1:16591030-16605610 GCA_038382065.1 Adansonia grandidieri | reverse complement strand
AAGGAGTCACACTTACCTTCGCTTTCAAAGTTTCAACATCGGCTTTTAAAACTCTGTTATCAACGGCTGCTTCGTTGTACATTTGGCTAATGTCGGAGAGACGTTTCAATAAGGTTGCATTTTCGACACTTAGTTGAGAAACCTACATTAATATAATGGATTAAGATATCTGAATCTCTAGTGAAAAAGAGGAAAACAGGACACTGAAAAAAACAAAGGTGGCGGAAAGAGCGCGGCTGCACCTGTGTCTCAAGTTCGGTCAAATGAGCTTGCTTTCGTTTTCTAGAGCGCCTAGCTGACTCTCTATTGGAAAGCATCCTAAACCACCATATGGATCAATTAGTGTGGAATAGAAACTCAATGAAGTAAATTTATGAAGCATGAATTTGTCTAGACCTGACAATTGTAGATATGGCCGCATGAATATAATATGAATAAAGTACTAAATATACGATAAGATACGAATATTTATCTCAAAATCTATATAAAATAAAATATTAATGTCCTGAAATTATATAAATTATAAAATATCTCTGGTCGAACTGAGATAATATTAAAAACTCAGACTAGAGATCGAACCAGTCAGACCACCAATTCTCGGTTCAATCAGCCAATTTGATATATATTTTAATGTTTAAACACGAATTTGATCTAAAACAAATATTAAATATAGTGGATAATTAAAAAAATATATTTGATTCAATGGTATAGTCTTCAATATAAAACTAAAAAATTAAAAGTTCAAATCTCATTGATTACAAAAGAGAAAAAAAGACAACAATATAAAAAATATATAAATTGGGTTTTTCCTGGTTCAATCCTGTTTTTTACATATTGAACCGATTTTTGACCAAATCGACTATAAGCTGGTTCTTATACAGTATCCCGACCGGAAAGGCCACTACCTACTGGTTCTAGGTTCAATCGATTCCACCAGCAAGTTCAGTTTTTTATTCAATGCTGGCGTACACGCATATTTAAACATGAATATAGAGATATGACCCTTCAAATGAAGCTAATAAAAAACTCAAGAAAATCAAAAACTAATTTGAACAGTAGTTTTGGGTTTGGTTTCGGTTTGATTTTTATTGAATTCGGTTCAGTTTTAGTTCAAATATTAATCGAATATATTCGGTTCATAAGTTAAAAAACGGAAATCATTCAAACCAAACCAAATTCTATTTTTATTTAATTTTTAATTAATTTTTTATTTTTCATAACATAAAAATAAATATTTAATTTCTACATTTGTTAAAATAACTTAAAATGCTATAGAAAAATATACCTTTTAAAATTTAAAAAACCCGTGAACCAAACCAATTCAAACTGGTGGAATATGGTATTCAGTTTGGTTTTTTGAAAAATCAGAATATTGCATATTAACTGCAAATTTTTACCAAAACCGATCCGAATCGAACCGTTATCACCCTACCTCCAAATACATGAAAAAAATTAAAAAAAAATATATATCCATATCCGACGCTCGTACTCTGAATCTCAGTAATACAGATATTCATCACATACACATTTAAACATGCATGACCTAGTAATATCAGCGATGTAAAAGGCTAAGCAATTGTTACCTCCTTACACGTTTTGCATCAGCGGGATCCATGTTTTCGATTGTTTCATTTTCTCCTACAGCTTCATCTTCTTCCGACAGTTCTCTCGATGACCCACTTGTGCTTGGCCTCACCGGAGCTCCGGGCTTCGTCTGTCCATTGAACGAAGAAGGAAGTCCAACCGGTGCACTACCATCCTTATCACCAGCTCCTGGAAATATAATACTTAAAATTGCTTTACTCATAATAGTCAAATACACACTGCCACAACAAAAACGGTTATGTAGCTCCGACTCTTCATTTTTCTTAAAATACTTATATTTGACAACCATGTCTCCAGATGTGTATAGAGAAACGATTCTCTAAGGACCCTTTAAATATATGAAAATCTTAAAAAAAAATTAAACATATCTGTGTTAGATACATATCCAACCCATGTTCGACACTCATACTTGAATCCGAGTAACCTAAGACAACGGTACAGGGAAGCAAAAGGAAAAACTGCACATATGAAATTTCAGTGATGATTTTAAACCTTTAGAAGTAGCTTTGGAACCAGATTGTGGTGTATTGGATGCCTGTGATCCACTTTCAGCTCTAGCAGGAGAGTCTTGGGGTTTTACAGAAGATGCCTGTATGACATGTATAATAAACACACTAATATCAGACGGTTAAAGAGTGAAAGTGATCTGGAGAACCTTTTAACTAAAGATTAAAGCAGCATGAACGATAGATTCTACACTTTTACATTATTAAAGCTAATTAAAAACTAGAATCATGAGCTTTAATTAACTTTTGAGTTGAGGAAAACAGTGACATCTGAAGACATAATGTTTTACGGGCAACATGAATCAAATAACCAATGTTATTCGGACTCAGGTGTAAGTGTTGGTACAGTTATGTGTCTAATATGGATATGTTTAAATTTTTTCTAACTTTTTCATGTATTTGGAAGGTCCTTAGACAGGCATATCATCATAACCATGTCCAAATACATGTTAGACACGGGTGTCAAATACGGATCTTTCGAGAAAAATAAGATTCAGAACAACATAACATGATAACAATGTGGTGAATATATCTGCTTTTGATGCATCAAATAAAAACTTGAAGTCAACATAAGTTCCAGAATTGGTTTACAACATTTTCAAATTTCCAGCTAGTTTTCGTGTCAAGGGCTTGTATTTGAGTTATCTAAATGCCTGCATTTGATCCCTGTTTGCCTCTAGTGCTCCAAAATATGATAATATTCATAGCCGTTCTTAAAAGCCAATCATCCAATAAGAACAGTGAGAGTATTAAAGGCTAGTAATATCTATGATACTTCGACTATTCATTTTTTTTATTTATGTCTGATTATCGTGTTTGACACATAGTCAGACATAGATATGGGTTTTATTACTTTAAATTTTCATTCTTCTTGAAATATCTGTGTCTAACACTCGTGTCCAATACATTTCTGGATATGGATGTAGAGATATAAGCCTTTAAATATATAGAAAAATATTTTAGAAAGTAGAAAATATCCGTGTCAAATACATACCCGCATCCGACAATCATATCCGAGTTAAATAACAAAAGATATGAAGATACAATCTTCCAAATATAAAGAAAAATTTTAAAAATTGAATATACACATGATGTATCCATATTTGACACTTATCTGAATTCGAGTAAGATAGAGTAATATAATATAGGAATGTCATTCTAAAAACAGTCCGTTTCATTCCCGACTAATCTCAAGCTCTTTCGGTATCCTATAACGATTTTTACTACTTTAAGGAAAAAGACATTTTTCTTACAGAAAAAAAACCAAAAATTCATTGAAAGGCATCAAAATCAAGTTTATTCCAAATTCCAAAACCAAGGGAGAAAGGATATGGATATCCACTACCCAATAAAAAAAATAAACTACTAATTAATAATAAAAATAAGCTTTTCATGATTTACTGTAGTCCATTTTATGCTAATTCGGATGAGTATCGGATGCATATTTGCATCCGACATTAATATATTTAATTTTTTATATAATTTTATATATTTGAAAGATTATATTCGTATTTAAAAGATCATATTAATACTATTCTCGAATACGTATTAAACAAGTACGGATATGGATTCTTTAGAAAACTTTCATTTTTTAGAACCTATCTTTATTTTTATAATGATACGAGAAAAAAATGTAATAAAAAGCCTAAATTCAGACGTCTTCAACTGCCTTGAACTTTTCTCAGCAGCCAAACAAAACCCAGAAAAAAAAAATCCCATATTTTTCAAATATATAAAAATATTTAGAGATGCACCCGAGCATTTAACTCAGTTGGTGCAAGTTTCCTTTACCTATTGAGTCGAGATCGAATCCTTTTTTCGTCTCTTAAAACTTGGGGAACAAAACCCATTAGAGATCCAAGTTTTTCCTTCCTTAACCTTTAGTCACCCCACCTTTTCTCAGCATCCAAACACGCACAAAAAAAAAAAAAAAGGGAAAAGAGAATGGAAAAGACTTACCCTTGACATGGCAACAGCAGCACAAGCCAAGTCAAGCTTGTTCTTAAGAAAAGCGTGGTATTCATCTAAATCCACGGGAACGTTATTATTACTATTATTAGTCTCTAAACACCCAGTAAACGACGACGTAATCCCATTCTTCTTCTCCAGCTCCTCCTTAGTCTCAACATCATCTTCTTCTTCTTCTTCTTCTCCTTTATTTTCACCTTTCTTATCAACTTCTTCTCTAATAAACTGCTGAAAAGCCCACTCGGAAGCACTACGGTTCATTTTAGAACCGAGTTTGAGTTCGTTATCGTCACCTGCGGCGGCGGCGGCGGCGGCGGCGGAGGCGATGGTGGTAGTGACGGCGGAAGACGAGGACCAGAAGTGATCGTCGTCGGACATTTCTTCGACAGAGAAAACTCTATCCATTGTGCTTTTGGGGTTTGGGGCTGGCGTTTCGTCGTTTTATTTATCTGCTGATTCAGATTCGTGTCATTAGGATTGGGATTTAGAATTTCTCCATTTTTTATTTCTTTTTTATTTTTAATTTGTAATTCTATATGTGGGGCCATTAAAAATTTTCTATATGGATAAGGTGAGAAAATATTCGGTGCTTTTGTTAGTAGCATTATTTCGGTGCAACAATTCTTGACCAAGAGCTCAACCGCATTAAGTTGAGTCTTAGTATAAGATTTAATGACGCTAATCATTTTAATTTAATCTAATAATTATTTATTTAAATTTAATTATAAAATAATATTTTATTTTTAAATAAAAATAATTAAAAATTTTACTAACAATATATATTATAAAATTTTTATTTTTATTTTTTATATTTTTTAATCTTCGAAGAGATATATATGCTCCGTAGAAGCACATAAAAGAATCTCGAGAAAAAATATAAAAATTTACGTATTTAAAATATTTTTTATTTTATAAATTTTAACATATAAATAATTTATATTATATATATTTTAATATATTTATAATATTTTTATATTATATTAAATTTTAATTATTTTTTATAAGATATATTTGTATTGCTTTTCGAATTACTAAAACTATAAAAAAATTCTCATTGGAGAGGAAGGGCCGACTGGGCTCCTTGAGACGCGGCGTTCCTTTCTGTGTATAAATATTGAATGGGGCCCACAATTTGGTGGGCCCCAGTGCATCCACCAACCTAACACACCTTCCATGATCCCTTTGTAAAGGCCCTTTTGTTTTCAATTAAATGAATTATATAACATATATATTTAAATAATTTTTTGAAGGCAATATGTAAAGCTGCGTTTGGTTTAAAGCTTCCTTATCATCGTTTATTCTTAGATTGGATTATGAATCGGATTATGGAATAGTTAGAATAGTTTAGATAAAAGATTATTATTTGATATATTAGTAATCGAGTTTTTGTAATTCTATAAGTATGATTAAGATATAGCTCTATATTTTGTTGATTTAGTTTTTATTTTTTTTTAAATATACATCCATGACAAATGGTTGCATTTTAACTCTATTTATTGAGTTAAAAATATCTACTGTCGGTATATCATATAATTGTTCTTAGGTATGAAAATATTAAACTTAAAAAAGGTAAGATAAAAAATGAGACTCGTCCTAAAAAACAAATCGGGCTTTGTGCTTAGTGTTTTTGGCAAGCTTTGCCTGATTCATTTTACCATTAGTAGTACAAATATTTAAAGGAATAGGTTTTTTTTTTAGGAGGGATCAATTATTTTAAGGGGAATCGGTTATTCCATGTAAAAATTTGTAAGACATGAATAATATTTTTTATATAGGAAGGGGTGGGTTCGAGTCACAAAGATCTTCCCTAATTGAAAATAGGAGACTATGGCGATAGATTGTTGTGCTAGTTCCTCCGAGGTTTAGCCAGAAGGGTGGGCCTAAAAGACCTTGCCTTTCCTAGATTCTGTGTTAGAAATATATATATATATATATACACGTAGATATATACGAATCAATCATGAACATAGACAGTTATAACATCTATCCATTTTTAAACTTTTGAATTTGACTCGATCTATGAATATATCTATTTATATTTTTTAACACATTATTATTTGGATACTAATTAAACAAACTATGTAGGGCCTATAAATGTATTTTAGTGGGTGTGGGTGTTTTCCATTAATGACAAAAGAAGAAAAGAAAATAGAAGCAAAAGATCGAAATGTTATGAGCAAAACTTTTGTAGGGTTTCCCTTGCAATTTTGAAGAGATAATTTGCAAGGTTTCTATTGCTTTGAAAGGGCAAGCCTTTGTCCTTTTATTTTATAAGGGTAAGATTTTTGTTTTAAGTCTTCGTTGCTCGTAGATCTGCTCAAAAGTCAGATGGTTTATTCAATCTAGATAATCAAATTTAATGATCCGAAATAATACATCTTATCTCGATCATAGTTCAATTAATAAAAATATTTTTAAATATTATTTAAATTTAATATTAAAATAAAAATATACAAATCTCAAATTTTAAAATATTTTAATATTTTTTACAGTAAAACAAACCTATAAGTTAAGTGAGGCCAAGATCGGACATGGATAAAAAATTTGAAAAAAACTCGAAAAGTAAAGACCTATAAACACTTCAAGTTGGACGTTTCTTACATTATTTTTTGACTTTAATTTCAATCATGTTTTTAAACTATACATTGTTTTATTATTTTCAGCTTTCAAAAAAGTCAATATCTATGATTTTAATTTGACTAAACAAGATTTAATTTCCAACAATCTCAAATACAGTAATAATAATAATAATAATAATAAATAAATAAATAAAAATAATCATGATAAGGCCAATAACCAAGATTTACAACCATATGATCCTTTAATATAATGCTCAACTCTTGCTTTTAAAGATGAAGACTCCTTTCTTAACGACTTTGAGCTAATCGGTTGAACAATAATTAATCATTTTGATTATCAGAATTGAATTTCTGTCCAGCTCAATATGAGATTATGTTCATCTACTACGTTATCCAACCTTCGTTCTTTTCATATTTAGACATAAATACGAGAGTATAATTTTTTTTAATGTATATAAAAATTTAAAAAAATTTACATTAACATGCCGAATACATATCATAACGATGTTTACTCACCAAATCCCGATATCATAGCTTATCTGAGATCCGGGCTTAAAGAAGCCATAAGATTAACAACCAACCACAACATGATAACTAGAACAAAGAATCGGCTTCAATCGGAAATAGGATAACGAGATCATGCAAGAGGAATTTTAAACTGCTGATAATAACTCACTTCAATATTATTAGACACCAAAATATGTGCAATAAATTACGTATTGACTGATCAAAATAATTGCAACATCCTCCTTTGTGGTGAAATCTTTGAACGCATTTTCGATTGCTTTCGCTGTTGTTTCTGAGCAGAAAACATCACATTATTAGCTAAAAGAATCAAGGCAGGCCGGAGTCATATATTGAAAGTTTCCAACATACATATGACAATAGGAAACACGTTAATGCCGCTGCCTTATGACGGTACCAGCCACCATCTAACATTCTTTTGAAACCATACTTTTCAAAACATTTTAAAGTTTAAACAGGCCTTCATGTGCGCATCCTCTGGGTTGACAACGCAATTACGTGGAAACCAATCAGTAATCCGAACCTAATGCATTTTTCAAAGTCTGAAAAACTAATAAGCCGAAAGGGTAACAGCTTGGAAGCCACTGGCAATATTTGGCACTCATCCTCATCTAGAGAGCAATTCTATTATATCAAGAATGCATATAAAGCTCAAAAACATACCTCTGCAAGTTGCGAAAAGGGTACCTCCAGTGAATTACACCTAATCGAATGTAAATTTCGGACCAGAAAACATGGCAGCTTTACGATCAATTCAATTCGATGGAAAATATTTGTCTAGAAGGATATTTCTTGTCTTATGATGATTAATGATCTAATTACATATGTTCGAGCTTAAAGTACTTGTGTCATTTGTGTTTCAAATATAGATACGAAGTATAATTCATTTAATATATAAAATTAAATTTAAAAATTAAATAAATTTATATAAAATATAATTTTTTAAATATATAAATTTATTTAATATTTTTATACATTAATATTCGATGCATATGCGACATAGACAAATACCTATCAGACAAAGCTTGATAGACCAAAAAATAAAAAACAATTCCGACATGGGCGGGACACAGAGAAGACATGGCCTGACAGAGGTTTCTCTCTCTCTCTCTCTCTCTCTTTGTCTTTTTTCTTTTTCTTTTGCATTTTATTCCGAATAAAAACTAAAAAAGACTGAGATCGTGCGAACCAGATCATACCCATTATTAATCAAAATTTCTAAATTATTTGACAAGATTGACATGTTGCAAAACCAAACCATACCCATCTTTCTTACCTTCGAAGAAGGAAATTGTTTTTGGAAAAATAAGTCTCGATATCACAAGCCATGTTCTTCTGAGGCTCTTTGCTTGACTACGCAATCTATCCCTTTGTTTTTCGAGCTAATTTCTCTCCCCTCAAGCAAAAATCTACTTTGAAACTGTGTAAGAACTTTGCTCGTGCAAAAGTCAATTTTAACCAAAATAAATTATAATGTAGCTAATATTCAATTTAGTGGATGATAAGAGTTTGAATTATTTGAATTTTAATGATTAAAATTTTTAATTTTAAAATTAATTTTAAAATATTAAAAAATTATTTATTTATTAATATTTTATTGAGAAGTATTAAATTAATATTTTTATATTATGTTACTATATAAAAATAATTTTTTATTATCATGTTTCATCTTATCCATCTCTTAATATTTTAAAATTTAAAATGTTGTCGTGTCCATATCGTATCATATCTGAATTACATGTTTATGTCCTGGCACATACCTTTATTCAATACTCACCTCCTAAAACATAGTGTTCAACAATGAAGTACTGCTAATGTCTAAACCTAGTTAGCTATGCTCAACCTATGTTATAGGACTCTTTATTTTTTTTAATATTCATGTTCGAAACTTGTACACAACACATATTCGAATATAAATATAAGGTTATAATCCTCCAATTATAAAAAAAAAATTAAAAAAATAAACATTCTCATATAAAAAATATACTCATATTCAACATTCTCGATCAAGCCCGGGTAACATTGTGGCCAACTAATAGAGTAATCGTTAACATTGCAAGGGAGCTGAAAGAAAAACGTGAGAAAACTCAATAAGAATTGCAAATAAATAAATAAATAACAAGAAAAAGCCAATTTAATAAATAAGAAAAAACACTAATCCATACTTGAATCGACGATTAAAAAGTTGGATTTTCTCCTTAAATCCACATTCCCAACTCCAGCCATAAAAAATCCAATTACTGTACCCTACATTATACATAAATAAAATCGTAAAATAAAAATATCAAGATTATGCTAAAAGAATAAAAATTTAAATTAAATTGATTTCCATTTATCTCATCAACGATTGAGTTGCTTGTCGGAATTTGAGCTCTTCCTGCCATTTCTTGAGGGGAAAATGTAAAATTTACCTGCGGTTGAGACTACGAGCTAGCTTTGTTAAAGTAAGGCCAAAGATATTTACTTATTTGATTTTGTTTTTCCATTTCCTACTGCTCGATTTTCTCAGTATCCAAACAGATTTATTTACCACTAATTTTTTTGTATAAATGGAAATTTTATTCATTCAAAACAAGCAAAATAAGTCTGCTACAAAGACTCAACAATATTTACATAAGAAAATCATAGAAAATCGAGAGTTCCGTGAACGAAGAGAGCTTGTTCTAATCTTGATTTGCATAGCTTCTTTAAGTAAGTGTGTAACAGCAGCTGGATCTCGACAGGTTCCCTCATTAATACATCGATTGTGTTCTTTTCAGAGAAAGTAAATGCTGGCTTTCCAAGCAAGCCTGAGGGAAACGGATGGAAATCATAGATTTGTTCTTCACGTTGTGGATAGCCCATTGCAGCTCAGGCTCTCAACTTTCAGTGTCCCTAACAATACCATAGGCTTCGAGAGTACTTCCGCAGGCTTGCTGGGTGTAGGAACATGTAAAGAAGAGATGATCCCTGCTTTCTGGCTCAGATTTACATAATACACAGCTAGTGGAAAGGGATGAGTTCCAACGTGACATGCGCTAAAGAGTAGGAAGTCTATCCAATGCTGCCAACCAAGCAATAAAAGAAAATTTTGGCACATAAGAGGGGAACCAGATAAGTTAGTGCCAAGGGACTTTCTGACAATGCAACCTGAGCATCTCCTAAAAGCAGGCAAAAGTGAAGATACCTGCTGGAGAACCAGTCCATATGACTCGATTAGGGCAGGCTGCTTTAGGGAAAATAACTCCACAAACAGCAGCCTGTATGGCAGCAAGCAAGTTCGATGGATGAGATGGCCAGTTCCAATCATCATGAAGAATAACATCAATAACTTTTGCAATAAGAGACAGACTAGAAGCAAGCAGTGAATTCTGGTCATAGGAGGGAAAGAGCGAGTCAAAAGGATGCCAATTGTCATACCATAGTAAGGTTTGCTGGCCGTTACCAATGATGTACTTAAAGAACGGCCTAGGAAGATCTTTAAGCTTGAGCAATTTTCTCCAGATCCAGCTGCAATTCGGAAGAATGGTTATTGGCCACAAGCTTCTACCTCTAATCAGATAAGCATCAATCCAGGCCACCCAGAGTGAAACAGCTTTAATACAAAGCTTCCATATGAGCTTCAATGAGCAGCCAATGTTCCAAGTAGAAGGGTTTTTACTGCCAATCCCACCTTCAGACTTAGGGAGTTACCAGTTCCTATTTTACTCGAGCTCCCTTAGCAGAACCAATCTTTCCCTTCCACAAAAAGGAGGAACAAAGCTGGGTAATTTTATTTATTTAGAATTTTCGAAGGTAGCACCAGAACACTGTTCCAAAAGTTTTGAATGCTGAAAATGACTGAATTAATGAGCTGAACTCTTCCTGCATAGGAAAGGTTCCTAACAACCCATCTATTAATTCTGGCTGAGATATTGTTCATCAGCAGGCTCCTTCTCCGAGAGCTTGCTTGAGATAAGAGGAGCCCCAAGTATCTTACAGATGGAACCTCTAGTAATAGAAAAGTCAAGGTCACAGTAAATTAATTTTCTAAATAAATCAGATAATATAAACGATTATAAAAGAAAATTAAGAAAAATCAAAAAATCAAACTTTTTTTCAGCGCATCGGAATCACGAGACAGACAGAGAGATTCTATTTTCTTCCGTTTGATTTGATTTGATTTGAGAGCCATTTTTTTCTTGGATTTCTTGGCCTTAAAATCAAACCCTAAACATATTGGGCCTCAATTAATAACCCAATCTTGCCTTCTTGGGCTTTTGGTGACAGTCTAAAGCTCAATTGTCTGTTAAATTTTGAGAATTGTTTGGGTAACGGATGACATAGTGGCTCTTTCTAAATAAGTGTTTTTATGTGAATTTATTTTTGTTACGGTCATAACATACGAGGCTAAGACCCAACACCAAACCAGGCTCAAGAAATCCAACGGCTTGGGATTATTAGCTATACTTCTAAGGAGAATGACATATCTTGGTAATTGATTTGATTACAAGGGTAAGATTAATGGATAGACAACTTAAAAATCTCTATAATTTTAGGTATAAAAAGTATGAAATAAATTAAAATTACAATCATTTTTTTAATTTTCTTTTTCAGTTATTTACTCTTTATTCACTATTCACTTTTGTTGACTTCGGTACCAGAGAGCGTCTCAAAATGTCAATTCCAACACCTCCTTTGCTCATTCTATCTCTATTTAAGGTCCTACTCAATTGCCTTCCTATCCCTGTCCTCACAAGGAAGTTTCTCACTGGCTCAAGAAGTATCAACGGCTAGCATTCTGAATCCATATAGATCATTATCTAATTTTGGGCGTAGGCAACAAATCATGCATGATCCTCATATACATCAATGGCATGTAAAAATAAAAGGAGAAACAAAACCATGTGAAGTTCTTTTTTTTTCTTGTTTCTAATGCAATTAAAGAATATCAACTTCATTAATTCTATCTTTTCTGATGCGTTTTAAGTTAATGTCATATTAAATCCTTAAATATGAGTGAATTATGTTACATGATATTTTTAGTTTAAAAATATGCAATGTGATACTTGAAGTTTCAATCCATCTATCAACGCATATCTACATGCTAAGGTGACAATTTGACCAATCTTAACATGACACGTAGATAAAAAAATTATAACATAGCATTACAATATGTAATTTTTTTTATTAATTTAATGTTTTTTTATTTATTTATTTCTTCCTTTCTTTCCCTTCCCTTCCTCTCCCGATCTCCTTTAGTTTCAAACCCAATCCAACCAGTCATTAGTTGGAAACAATCTAGCCTGGTCAAAAAGAAAAAAAGGCTTAGCATGGCTGAAAACAGCCTAAAACACTAGGAAATCAAAGAGATTGGGAAGGAAGGAGAGAGAAAATAAAAAATTATTTTTTGGTTGAAATATATGTCATACAGTAACGTCACGTAAGCAAATTATTTATGATATCATTGAGAGTTAACGATGTTAAGGGAATGAATTATATCGGTAGACAAAATGATACTATAGCACCACATTGCATATTGTAACAGTACAAATACCATATTACACAATTTACTATAATATTAGGACTAAACGTGATATTATCCCTTGCATTTTTAAGTCAGGATTGCATATGTTTAGAGTATGTCTTCCATTGTTAGGCTAATAATGAAAGTTACTTCAATTGCATGATATAAAAATTGGATTATTTAGAGCTTTATTATTATTATTATTATTATTATCTATCAAGCTTACATCCAATTAATTGCAATTTTTTTAGATATGATATTTTGTGTATGTTTATTGTGCTTTGTAATATATATATATATATATATATATTGTGTTAGTTCTGTAAATACAAACCCTACACAGATTATTAAATTTATCAAAATTTTAAATATAAATATGATATCTATATTAAACATATCTTATTAATCATGTTTAATCTACACAGTATTAAATATATTCATATTGTACTTTTATATCTTATTTAAAATATGATATATGTATTAAACATATCATATTAACTATACTTAATACATATTTTATTTGTTATATTATTTTTATAATTATTAAACTTATCATATTCGTATTATATTTTTATAATGATTTTTAAATTATCAAACTTAATTTATATAAAAGGCCTTTTCCTTGATTGACAAGTCTCATTCTTTACCAATATCATCAAATCATTGCCACACTTTCATCAAGATTTTTGTGGCACATATGCCCAGGAAAAGTACTTGATTATGGTACAAAATATGTAAATGTGCTAATGAGTTTTTTTTTCCCTGTAAAATTCACTGTGATTTGTTTGTCTTTGGGTAAAAAAAAAAAACAAAAAAAAAAAAAACCAAAAGTGACAAAGCAAAAGGCTGTTTCCAAGTAATTTCCTTTGGTCCCAAACCAAACAAAGCCTTCACCTCAAAGCCACTTTCTAGGAATTTTCCTCCTGTTTAAGGGCCCACTATCCATTGACCATAATTTCCAATAGATTTATGAGTCCCAATTTCACAATCTAAGGAGAAAGGACAACAATAGGCCCCAAATAGAAAAATAATCTCTTAGACAATATTTTTTTTTAGTTTTTGGTTTTAATATTAAAAAGAATTTATTTTTTATACATAGTTAATATAGGTAAAATTTATAGATTTAATAAAAGGATTAATGAAGTAATTAGTATTTTTTATTATATTAATTTTTAAATATTTTTTATTATATCTTATATGAATACGTGTCACGTTGGTAACTCTGCCTATGAAGTTCATAAATTCAACACAATATATAAGATAATGTTCTTATTAAAAAGGTGGTAATAAGGCAAATAACTTTCATTTTCCCCATCTTGAAGCTATAAATAGAGATGTTTATCACCCAATTAAAAAAGTCCATGTCACTCTTTAAATAATATTAAAAATATTATTTTATTTAATATTTATAATTAAATTTAAATAATAATTTAAATTAAATCAATTAAATTATCAAAAATTTTATCTAAACGTCATTTACTATAAGTCCAGCCTAATGATCATGTCTAGTTGTAATTAAAAGGAAAATAAAAGTAGACAAAAGATATTGAATAAAATAATATTTAACTCTTATTGTACGTTAGAGACTTTAATTCATTTTATTCAAGTGTCATTTTCATTGTGAAACAACCTCTTACTTGTTTTATAATTATATTATTAATTTATTTCTTATAATATGATATTTATATCTTTGTCACTCTTTCTTAAGAAATTCCCAAAAATATTATATATGATATTACTAGTTTTCCCTTTTTCTTTCTTGTTATTTTCAAACTTAAAAGTTTTTACTCAAACAACAAAATGATAACCTACTTAATTCAAAATAATATATTTTATTTACTTAAATTTAAATTTGTCTAGGAATTGGATTATCTATTTGATTCGAATTGAGTCTTGTTGGAGCAAGATAACA
>JBBYHK010000022.1:16513141-16532863 GCA_038382065.1 Adansonia grandidieri | reverse complement strand
AAGTTAGTCTGTCCTTGTAATCGAGTCAAATTGAGTCCAAATTGCTCGAGCCTAAGATCAATTCAAAAACTTATTGTCTAAACTCGATTTGAGTTTGATGTCTTTGTAATCAAACCAAAACAAGTTCAAATAGCTCGAACTTAAGTTCAATTCAAAAACTTGTAATACGAATTCAATTTAAGTTTAATTCGAGATAAAATTTTAAAAATTTTGTGATTATCATCATTCACTTTGATCTTTTCAATCTTGTTATTCGCTACTATAATCTATAAACTTATGAATTAAATTCTATAATTCAATTTTGGATAGGACAAAAGTAATCAAAAAATATATATCTATTTATATTTAAAAGAATTTACATATCTTTGAATTTTTTTTAAATTAAAATTCTGAAAAACATATACTACCCTATGATCCCCTTAAATAAATTTCCATAATGAACATCGAGTTTCTTTTAAGGTCCTTGTATTTCTTTGTAGGACTTTGATAAATATAAACTCAGTTCAATTCAGTTAGTCGTAAAACCCTTTTAAGATGTATCTTTTAATGAATTTAACATTTAAATTTTAATATTTGTAATTTATTTTTTATTTTTAAATTATCGTCTCCTTATAATGGATAAACTATTATCAATATGAAAAAGTTCAAAAAAAAAAAATCATATTCTAATATATCCATACCATGGTGGTCCTTGTAACTTTCATATTCCTCAATGAATATTCTTGACATGGTGCATATTAAAAAACAGAAATGAAAGTTCACATTCGAACCAGTTCAAAAGTTCATATTACTATTAATAATAATTTAAAATATCATTTTATATTAATATTTATAATTAAATTTAAATAAAAATAAATTTTTATTATTTAAACAGTAATTCAAATTATATGAGATCGACCTAAATTATAAAACTTCGACTCAAACAAGATCTTATATAGACCAAACAGATTGTCCGACCATGAATAGGTCTCAACCAAACCCAATAATGCTTTCAAGCTTCTGATCTTTTCCCATCTTGTTTATTTGTTAAACTGATAAAATACGGTATTGAAACGTTTTTGAGCAAGTCTCTTAAACTGAAAGGAAGGGGTGGATCATGGAGGGAAAGATTAAAATGGACGAAAAAGTTAACCATATATATATGTATATGTATAGTTGGACCAGGGAAGGCTAGTAGCGTGGACCTAGTTTTATCATGTTAGCGTAGACTTGATAATACAAGGCATAATTATATGAATATGATATAAATAAAATAATTAAATATGATATGATACAATAAAAATACATATCTCAAAACCTATAGATTACGAATTATTAAGGTATCAAAATTTATATAAATATATAAAATACCTTAAACATGATTATAACACGATAAAATATACGAATGTGATACAAATATATAAATCATAAGGTCTAGGTTAGCAGCAACTTGGGTTGCCTTCAACAAATGTAAATGGCTGAGAACATACGCATGAAATGAAACGGCCTGATTCTAGAAAGTATGCAAAAGGGAATTTGTGAAAATGAAAGTAAACATTGCTTTGGTACCTTCCATGGAACTAGTTAGGAATGGGAACTTGAGCGAGATGGATGGTTGGAAAGGATTGGGAAGGGTGACTTCATTGGAAGAGAAGACCTTTTTGTTTAAAGTTATATTATTTGCATTTTTTATTTTATTTTTTTAAATATTCATATTTAAACTTGTTTCTAACACATTCAATATGTGTATGAAATGTGATTATCTTAACATATGAAAAACTTCTAAAAAAATTGAGTATAATCATGTTGAACACATTCTTGCATTTGATATTCACCGCAAATCCGAGTAACATAACTCTATGCATTGAGTTATCCTTTATTCTAAAAATCTCAATTAAATAAATATTGAATGCTAAAATTGTCGTTAAACTAAATACCACCATAGGCATTCAAAAATAGAGTAAGCAATGCAAAGAATGATCCACCCTCAAATATGCAGGAGTGACATTCAATAAGATTAAAATTTAAATTTTAACATCTGTAACGTCTTTTCTTATTCTCCGACCGTGACCTTCATCATAGAGAAAAAAAGAAAAGAAAAATATGCCCCCGTCAAATTTGCTAACCTTGTGTGAGACATAACTACATGTGATGTTGTGAAACTTGGTGAATTTTCATTGGAATAAATTTGCTCTTTTGCAGCTTTATTATTGAATTTCTTTTGGCCTTTATTTGAAATTTTTCCTTTCAAAATTTGGTTGTTGTTATCAAATATTCGACTAATAAATCATGTTTGTTATGTTGAAATTAAATATAATAGTTAAATCTTCTTTTATCAATTTAATTTTTTGTAGTAATTAATCACTTAATTTAATATTGTATCGGAGTTCTCAAGTTTAAATCCAAAAACCTTGACGGTACTTTTTTTTAATATTTCTTTACTTAATATCTTGTTGCTCGTCAAATTGTGTGTTAAGACTTTAATCCTTCTTCGGCTTACACTTTTATTTCTATACTTAATTTCAAATACACGATCATTAATTATTCATCTGATTTAGTCCATTAATTAAATGTTAATAGATAGGATATGGTCACCCTTTTAAGATTTGGTTCTTCAATTTATGATTAATAATAGAGAAAGATCATGTAGAAGAAATTCTTTAAAACATGGTCACATTACTCCATGTGTTGAAAGATCATGAAAATAATACTAAAATAAACAAATAATTACTAGTATTTCAGCTATCTTATGATGCAAGAGCATTAAAGCAGAGATCTAATCCAATTAATTTACGTAGTTATTTTAAAAAGTAATATTTAGTAAAGTTAAAATTTAAATTTTAATATCTGTAATTATTTTTTTTATCTTAAATCCATGTGCTGGGCTTGGGTAGGATTTTTAGACTTTAAGTCGATCTGATTTGATTTATTATTTATGCAATAAATAATTATTTTTATTTAAATTTAATTATAAATATTAATATAAATTTTTTAATATTATTTTAATATTATTTTAAATAATGATATTAACTTTCAAGCCAACAAAAACATAGATCGACCTGAATCTAGACGAAAAAATTTTCAGAGCCACTCAAAACATAAACATCTTTAGTCAATCCTCAAACTATGGCTTATATATATATATATATATAAAATTAAGAACATTAAGCTCAGCTTCACTAAGCTATACTGTGACGACATGTATCATTATTCTTTTTGCTTGAACCTTGAAGTCTTTATAAAAGAATATTAATGGAGAGGTTAAATTTGAGGATATAAATTAAAGGGATGGCGGCCGGGTATAATAATCTCAATCTAATGGCCACCATCCCTTGAATCATTAAATAATAATAAAAATTTAATATTATGATCGTTATTTAATATTTTTATATTTTTTAATTAATATTTATAATTAATATTTATCATAATCGATCATAATAATATTTATTATATTTTTAACTATAAAAAACACGATATTATAATAAAATTATATCTACTATCATATTTTAAACCACCTATTGAAATCATATTCTTAATTCGGTGCATGATGGAATATTGTATCAGATGCAATCAAATTAATATCAGTGCTTTTCTAATCAGCATAAAGAAGTAGGATATATATAAAAATTATGATGTCGCATTCAAGTGAAATGGGACATTACGGTTTTTATTTTACTGATTTTAATTTTTTATCATTAATATTTATTATAATTAAAGTATGCATGATTAGTCGTTCATAATAATTAAATTTATAGCTGTGAATTATATGTATTTAGTTTTCATTTATAATTTGTAAATTTTTTTCTAATATAAATAAAAATTATAAAGACTCGGAGATTTAAATAGGACAGCAATGCTAAATTATTATTATTATTTTACGATTTCGGCTATCTTCATTGCTAGTATTTACAGCAATTGGGGTATGAATGATTAGCGTTTCATAGCATTTAAACTCATGAACGTAAATTACATATATATATATATATATATATAGATACAATTTATAACTTGAAAATAAATTTTTTTATTTATGAATAAAAGATTATAGAATGTTACAAATTATTTTAAAAATCTTTAAATCTTTTTATGATTATAATTATAATTATTATATTTTACCGTAAATTGTACAAATTGAAAAACTCATGACCTCATTAATTGTAATAGCTGCAATAACATTTGCTAAATTCATAATTACAATAAACAAAATACGATCATAAATGTAATTACGATTATAATTTAAATCAAAACATATATTGAAAGCAAAAGGACAAATTATACATATCTAATAAGAAAATTTGTAAAGTAAATGATCAAGTGATAGGACACGTATACATTAACCTAGTTATTTAAATTATGATATTAAATATATTTTTGATTATGTTATATTAATCGTAATTATTGATATAATAAATATTATAATAATTAATTTACATAAATATCGGTAATGAAAAACATAAAAAAGGTAGGGGGAATAAGAACCCGGTTTTGGTGGCTTTGGGTAGAGAATAAGAACAAAAAAATTTTAACTTTCAGAATATGAATCGTTGGCTTTAGTTTGAGTTAAGATCTTACCTTCTAATTAGGTTTAGAAATTCATGTATTAGTATTGTATTTAAATTATATTTTTATATCATAATATTATTAAAAATGTTTATATATTTTTATAATTTTTTGTATTAATAATTAATTTTATATATTTTGATAAATTCATTAATTGGTGTCATATTTATATTATTGTTATAGACTTATCAATTTGTATATTTATATATTTGTATATTTATTGTGTTAAAATTAAGTTTAAGATATTTTATATTCACGTAAAAATTTTAATATATTAATAATTTATATTACATAAATTTTAAAATATTTATATATTTTAATTATATTTTAATTTTTATTATATTATTTTTATTATATTTTTATTATTTTTATATTATATTATATCCGGTAATCTTTTTTATATCCAATATTACCAATTTTATTTTTTATGTTTTGTCTGATTTTAATTATTTTTTTATGTATTTTTTAAAATTATAATGACTAATTCAAATTCCTTGGGAATCTCCCTTTTCTTTTTCTTTTTTTTTTTTCTCTTTTCCCACGAGGGAATAGCTTCCGTGGTCATTTCTCACTTTCGAGCCCAGTGGTGTCACGTGCGGTCGACAAAAGGTTGACTAGTAAAAATCTTACACGTGTCTTGCTTGTGATTGAACAGAACTCTAGTCCCTAAATCTAAGAAGGTAAAAATCCTATTAACACGGATTCTATAAAAGGAAAATATAAAGTACAGGGAAGAACATATGTGCATGTTGAATATAATAATTTGAATTTAATTTAATTAGTTTAAAATTTTATATGAAAGCTTTTATTTGTTTTTATAATTATTATCGTAAAATATTAATTTTATTTATTATTAATATTTATTAAATATAATAATATAACTATACTTGAAACACTCTACTTCATTTGGACAATACGAGGGTAAGTACTTTTTACGTACTAATGTTGGAAATGATAGTACTAATGTTGGAAATGATCTTTCATTGGGGTTAGGACGTTGTTTGTTATCCTACAATTGGTTTAGGGACAAGCACTTTTGAATACACCAAATTAAGTACTTTTTTGTATGTCTAAACAAAATTACTCTCACCGGGTAATACGTAAATATTGTAATTTTAGATGCGGATATAATAAAATAAAATTAAAATTTAATAAAATATATGATATAAATATATGAATATATTAAAAGTTATATAATAAAAGTTATTAACATATCAAAATTTATATATAATATTTAAATATGATTATTATAATAAAATAATATAAATATAATATAAATACGTGAATTACTAAAAGTAATTTAACCTTAAAAAAGTTAGTCTATATACAAAAGCAATCTACATAGATACACTATTATTATAAAAAATTATTTTTATTTTAATTAAATTTAAATAAAAAATTATTTTAATCAATAAATAATGATTCAAATTAAATCTATTTAAATCACAAAAATTAAAATCTAAGCTAAACCCTATCAGACCTAACTTAACTTGAACCGAACAAACTATTTAACCCCTTGAACAGTCTAACTTGCATGGTACCAGATAATGCCTCTTCTGCAGTTATATTCCTATCCACATGCCAGCAAACTATTTTGAGATTCTGCCGCTATGCCCACTAATTGAATGGACCATGCTCAAGCTATATTTGTCCCTTTTTTTTTAATATTCATATTCAATATACCTTTAAATATGATATAAAAATATAATTTTTTAAATATATAAAAAAATTTAGTAAAATTAAATATATTTGTTTTTTACACTAACATCCTAATTCGAGTACAACATAGAGCTCAAGACAAGTCCAGTTGCCAGACAAACAGGCTCACTGCTGAAAGGGAACAGATCCGTATTAAAGTAAATACACTTGCTACTCCCAGAATACTAACTTCAATGCTCCGCTAACTTTCTAACCTCTTGCAGGCTCAACAACTTTTAATTTCCTCCTCGAAAGACAATCAACATCTGCTTTACTACTTTGTCAAAAGGCATAGATAGATTCTCCCAAACTGCATAAAAAAATATCCTGACATATCAGAATCCATTGATTTTCAAAAAAGTCCATGCTGGAAACTAATGTGAAGACATTTGCGAAGGAATATGGAATTTTGCTTATAATTGCTTTGAAATAAACTCCTAATTTAAATCTCTTCATCATAGAACCGTAAATATCGATGACGTGTTACATGTAACGTGTCGTTATTATTAAAAAATAAAAATAATAAAATAACAACTGTAACGTATCGTTGTTGTTAATGTTTTGTTAGCTATTATTAGAAAATTTCCTCAAAAGCACTCATCCTATTGGCGGATCAACGTATCAGATATATCCTCATTCTTCAACAAATTTTATTTACCTCATTTAGTTGGTTTTTTTAGCATGATTTGGCAGATTTGATCTCGATAACTTAATATACGAATTTATTCCGCATTAGCTGTTGATAATGTAGAGATTATTCTTTTTATTTTATTTTATTTTAATATAATTCCTGGTTATACTTATCGCCAAGTTCAGATGATCTTGCAGTTGACGCATCACATAGCTTGCCAAACGCAGCTCAAGATAAGCAAAACTCCATAATTTATATGAAGTGAAACTTCTTGGCGTGCATGATTTTGTAATGCCAAACTCCATGTTTTCAACGTGCAAACCGCGATTCATGAAGGGGAAAAGGGACAATAATTTACATGTGTTTTTCATGTATTAATTGTTTACATTCGTTCGAGCTGACATTTTACAAATATATATACAGAGAGGGATGTTTAAGAACCTTTTCTGTTAGCCAAAATTAAGCTAACAAAGTAATCACATAGAGCAGCAGCATGGATTCATACAGTAGAATCAGGAAAGCACATAAAAGGCACAAAGTCAAGGGGAAGCTCTGAGCCATGCAAGGGTCGAACTATTAGGTTCAATCTGGACAGCTAAAATTTTGAATAAAATTTTTGTAAATTTAAATTAATTTCGTTTGAATTATTATTTAATAATAAAATATTTATATTTAAATTTAATTATAAAAATATATTTTTATATTTTAATAATATAATGATCGATAAAATAAGTTTTTTAACTAATTTAACTCAATTTGACTCGGATATGAAAAAAAAATTTAAAATTTTGAGTTACGACGTATCTTAATTTATGAATAAATTTAAATAAATTATTATCTCTCGGATCAAAAATTATCATCAAACCGATAAACAATAAAACATTAGATGAAAAAATCGATAACATATTAAAAAACAGTCGCTAAAAATCAAATTCGAAAACTTTTGTTAACGTATTAAAATTAATTGGTCACTTATCTAT
The DNA here is from genome assembly GCA_038382065.1 of Adansonia grandidieri. Taxonomy (NCBI): domain Eukaryota; kingdom Viridiplantae; phylum Streptophyta; class Magnoliopsida; order Malvales; family Malvaceae; genus Adansonia; species Adansonia grandidieri. Next base: position 16,525,015 of record JBBYHK010000022.1, on the reverse strand, counting down.
AAAATTGATAAAATATTATATTTAATTGAAGATGCTTAGGATTGGGCATTAAGGTGCCGGCTGTCTTTTTGGGTCCCATTCGTGCTTTAAACAAATACTGTAAAAGGGCTGAATAAGTACCAAACTTACTGAAGGAAACAAAATGGAATGAATTCCTTATTCCATTCCTTACCCTCCCAAAACAATCTCCCAATGAAGAGCATCGTATCATTTATCTTTTTCTTGTATTTATCAAATCCCAAAGCTTCTAGGTGCTCTAGTCAAAAGAACCATATTTAAAAAATATCAAGAATTAATCATTAATTTTATTGAATTTAATTTTTAAAAATGATTATATCAATCAATTGAATTAAATTTTAATTTTTTTTAAAAAAAAAACTGTTTATGATCCAAGCAATTCTCTTAGCTTGACCTGTACTAGATCGACCTGGATATAAATTTTAATAATTTAGATTAAATTATTATTTGAATAAAAAATTATTTTTTATTTAAATTATAAAAATATTTTTAAAATTTTTAATATTATTTTAAATCGTAAATCAACTTTTAAACAGGCGTGATCATGAAAAACTTTAATTTTCTTCGTCTACTCCCTTTAACATTAGATGACATTGAACAAAACCCTATTTATTCTCGTTAGTTAAAGTATGTAAATTGAAAACGACTTTAGCTACAAGGTGAGGAACAAAAGGCATAATAAGAGTTATAAGAATCTTCCATGAAGTTGAAAGCATAGAAGAGTGAGAGTGCCTTTTTTCTTCTTTTGGGGGGGGGCGGGGGCGGAGGTCTCAAGACAAGATAGAACAATGGATTCCCCTAAAACCCAAGTCAGAAAATTCCTTCAACCTTTATAAAATCTGGGAATTAGATTCTTCGCTTTACCAGTAGGGGCGAATACGAATTATCACAGACAAACAAACGAAAAAAAACCACATATTTGGTGAATCAATTCCAGTACCTAATGCAAGTAAAAGAGGTGTTTTTTCAAAGTTGGTTGTGCCGAGAAATTCAAATGGCTTCGCCGGATGCATTTTTAATCGTGTCATATTTATCACAGTTAAAAGACATGATGACACTATCACAACAAATGTCGATAAAAAAATTTAAAATTATAAAATAGCAATAGCTGTCCTACAATTGAAAGCAGAGTTGCAGCTTTTAAGGTTATATATACAGCCCACAGTTAACAAAGTACAGTTTATCGATTTATTAGATTCAACCCATATTAAATTTGGCTTAGATTAAAATTTTATAACTCGATTTGTATTAAAAATAATTTTTTAATATCATTTTTAAAAACAAAATGATTTTTTGTCAGCATAAGCAAGAAATTTTTTTTTTTTTTTTTGGACTGTAACCCAATAAGAGGGACAATTTATCATTTTCACTGTGAATATTGGATTGGGTCAAGTTGTTCCTATCAGCTCAGTCTCAGAGATTCTATGCTTCTCAAAACTTTTTTCCATAAGCATCCCACAGCATTGCTTTTATAAAACCATGCTTTGGGGTCACCTTATGCTTGTAAGAACTGGCCATGAAGGCAAGGGAAGGGCACTGATAATTGAGAGCAGCCGGCGAAAAGTTTTGAGGAAATTTTATCAAACAATATTAGCATAAATCAAGTTCCAAAATTAAGGGGGTTAGCTGATAGAGATCAAAGGAGAGGAAAGAACACAAGCATCAGGTAAAAACAAAGTTCATCTTCAGCGTGATACTATAGTTTTAATTGGCTATATTATCCGGACACTTCATTTTTCATAATTATGTTCGACATATATTTGAACATAAGTGTAGAAATACAGTGCTCCAAATATACAAGAAAGCTAAGAAAAAATAAGCATATCTATATCCAAACTCACTCTTGAGTTCGGATAACGTTTTGTTATTTTGACTGTTCATTTTTTTTAAAGTATTAATGTTTGACATAGTTTTGAACACGTATTCATATCAGACACTCACACCCGAGTAAGATAAGAGTTAAAACTTACATTTGATTTTTTTTTTTGGAGGCAGAATGTACCAACATCATCACCCTTCTTCAAGAATGGGTATTCATCCTGAGAGGCATTTGTTAATGCAGCAAGGTGGGAATGGTCCCGGTGGAGATTCTGGTCTCGTCCTCTCAACTGATGCCAAGCCAAGACTTAAATGGACGCCTGATCTTCACGAGCGCTTCATTGAAGCTGTCAATCAGCTTGGAGGAGCTGACAGTAAGTACACAAAAACCTATGTCACTTAAATTCGGATACGTTGAATATGAATATGTTTTCGATATAGGTATTTTAAATTTTTTCAAGCTTTTCATGCACGTGGAAAGTCTTCATACTCGCACTTGAATATGTGTCAGATATGGATGTCAAAAACCAATACATCTAAAAAAAAGTTGAAGAAATGAAGAGTCAGACTATCGTAACACGAATAATTAAAATTTGGTTTTATGTTGCAGAGGCTACACCTAAAACAGTCATGAAACTAATGGGAATTCCAGGGCTTACCTTATACCATCTCAAGAGTCACCTTCAGGTAATTTATCAACATCGTACGCGACATTACGACATTGCGATTGTTATTTAATTTTACGGTTTCAAAGAAAAATTTGATGGTGAAACTCCAAGGATATCCTAAACTACAGTACAATCCAGTCACTTAATCCCTTTTCTTCTATTTTAATATTTGATATCTTGTTCGTACATATTTTCTCTTAGTTTTCAGAATCTATAGTGAATTACGGACAAAGTTCAAAAATATCAAATCTTTGATAATTTCATTTATGTTTTACAAGGGCTAATTATATGATTATCTTTCCTTTTGGCTGCAGAAATACAGGCTCAGTAAAAATCTTCATGGACAACCTAATAATAATGGCAGTAACAAAATAGGTAAGAGGGCACCTTTACCTTGATCAGTTGTAATAAATATCAGCTGTAGAAATAGTCGAAATTATAAAATAACGACCATAATTTTAATCTTTGGTTTGAATGATGATTTTCCTGTTTGAGAGTTTCACTCTGAAGATTTGTGCTTTGACTCGATGGATATAGGTGCGGTTGCAATGGCAGCAAGTGAAGGAATGTCTGAGGCAAGTGGGACTCACATGAATAACTTAAATATTGGACCTCAGACAAACAAGTATGAAGATAAATCTCCATCGTTAGTTTTTGCATTCAATCATCTATTTTTTCATTCATATATATATATATATGTATATGTATGTTGATTTTGATGTTCATCAATCCAGGGGCATACAAATAGGCGAAGCGCTGCAGATGCAAATCGAAGTTCAGAGAAGGCTGCATGAGCAGCTTGAGGTACATAACATTAGAGCCGGAGATTTAAGTTACGATTACAGATGCTTTTTGCCAATATAAAAAATATTACCATGATCTGAAACCATAAAATAACAGCCGTAATAATTGTGTTGTGATTGCTACTTAAATTAGATGCATTCTGACAAGTTCTTAACTGAACCAGGTACAGCGGCATTTGCAGCTTCGTATCGAGGCGCAAGGGAAATACTTGCAGGCGGTGCTGGAGAAAGCTCAAGAGACTCTCCATGGACAAAACTTGGGTTCCATGGGGCTTGAAGCAGCCAAAGTTCAGCTATCTGAACTGGTTTTTAAAGTGTCAAACCAATGCCTGAATTCGGCGTTTTTGGATTCGGATTCAAAAGACTTTCCGGGTTTAAACCCTCCCCAACAAATCCAACCAACTCCTCCACCCACTGATTGTTCAATCGATAGTTGCTTGACTTCGTGTGAAGGATCTCAGAAAGATCAAGAAATACACAACAATGGAATTTGCTTAAGACCTTACAGTAGCAGCTTGTTCGTGGATCAAAGATTTCAGAAATCCGAGCTGAAATCATCCCAAGACATAATAGGCAAGGATGTCGAAAGAAGAATGTTTTTCGCAGATAGAAGATCCGGTGATTTATCGATGAGTGTCGGATTACAAGGCGAGAATCACCATGGCAGCAGCTTGGCAACAAAGCTGGATTTAAATCTCCATGGAGAATATGATGCAGCTTCAAGTTGCAAACAGTTTGATCTTAATGGTCTCAGCTGGGGTTGAAGAGATTTCGATTCATCTTCATGATTAGAGAAAAATGAAAGAGATTGAAGTTTGGGATGTTGGGATTATCCGATTCTGATCAAACATCGGAACGGGAAACTTGAATCGATTGGTGAAGAAAATGATGATCTTTCTGATTTAAGGCCAGCTTTGCCAAGACCAAAACCAATTCAATCTTAGTTGAATAAGTTGCAGCAGTAGATTGCTTATTCTTGCAACTACATACAAAACATTAGATATTTCAAAGCGATCAATGTAGTTTTTTCTCCCCTCAATTTGATCATGTTTCATTTAAGAACAGAACTGATTTAATTTAATTAAACATGGCTTGATCTGATTAGAGCATTAATCTTAAGTTAGGTGCTCCTATGGCCTTGGTTGGTTCATATATGGCCTTGATTGGTTCATATATGGCCTTGATTGGTTTTTAATTTGGAGGTTTTTTCGATAATTACTCAGGTATCTTCATCCGTTTTATAGGACAAGACTAATCCTTTTTAAGGATATGTGATTGCTCTTTTCCAATAAAGCACTTACAAAAACTCGAACTTTATTCTCTTTCGTAAACATGGGTATGCCTTATCATTCATGCCACATCTATTTGGGTTTAATTTAGGGGATTTTGGTGACATGTTTTCTATTGGATGAAAAATTGGACATCGTAGAGGCTGATTGCGTGTGTATTCATGGGCTGAGGAATATTTGAGACGAGGAATGGTTCAAAATCCGACCAGCTTTTCCCGATTGATCACTGTTACCTATGATCTCATTTGCTTTTCGGAGCCTGCTCTAGTGGTTTTTTTTTTCGTCCTTTTGACACTTTGTTCTACTGATATTGCAACCTTCTACCACGTTCAAATTTTTGCAATCAAACCTGGCAATTGATAATCTTGGTGCCCTTCGGAGACAGAGATAGCAGCTAGGGCCCACAGTAGGGATTTGCTTATCAGTTGACCTAATTCTCAGATGGAAGTTAACTTGGAACTTGTTGGGAGAATGCTTTCGGCTTTTTTTTTTTTTTTTTGAATATTTATATTTAATATATATTTAAATCTATAATATATTTATAAGATATAAAAATATAATATTTTAAATACATAAAAAAATTTTAATAAAAATTAAATATATTTATATTAAATACGTTCTTACTTAAAAGCACCCAAATCCGAGTAATTTAGCTGCAAACTTGTTAGAAAAGTTTGCCAGGTACCCTGCCACAGGATTTCAACTTATTATAGTGGAACCAACTTTCATTTCCCCCTTATAAAGATATACTAGGGCTCAGATGGCATTAGATTCCACCAATATGTGCCTTTTTCTTTGGCCGCTTTATTCTTAGCAGCAAAGCGTGAACATTGGAAGGACCTTTTTAAAATATCTGCCCACAATGTGCACCATTTCTGAAGAGGGCTATGAAGTTCATTAAAAGATTTCAACATGATCATGCGTTCATGTTATGTTCAAATTATGTAATCATGTCATGTCCAAATCGCATCCATATTCATGTCCGAAATTATTGAGTCAAAATTTTAATGATGTTTGCAATCATTTTAATTGAAAAGCAAAATGTCTACCAAAGGTAACCATAAATTACTAATTACAGGAAGGTTATAATACCATCCATTTAAGCAAAGGAAAAAGAAGAGCTCATATGATAACCATAGCCGAAAAGCCAGGTGCCAATCCTCAAGCTTCATATATTCACACTTACAAATCCAAACTCTGAAGCAACGGAAAATCTAACCGTCCACAACTGAATCAAAATCGCATTCAAAAGTATATCTTGCCGACAAGTTGAAGATCAGTCAGACATGAAGTTCGAAATATTCTTCTGAGATGAATGCAAAAATTAATTTTAGTTGATCACTTCGGAAAGGGGGGGAGAACGTTTTAGCTTACTATTGTTGGTTCTTCCTGAACTCTGTAAGGACAGGATATATATTCTCGAAGGCTGTGTATGTCTCGTCTCGCACCTGAGACACTTGAACAAAGAAAATTAGTAATTTGATTAGATACAGAATGCATAACAGATGAACAGAGGCCCGAACATTGTCACCTTAGCGCCAGTAATCACAATCTTCCCTGAAACAAAAATAAGAAGCACAATCTTTGGTTGTTTCATACGATATATCAGACCCGGAAAGAGTTCTGGTTCATACTGCATGAAAACAAAATGAGGACAGGTTTCAATCATTGACCCGAACAAAAAGGTCTCGACATCAAATAAGCACACCTTTTAATTATCTAGCACTCGTACCAAAAAAGAACTAAAAATCGAAGTAATAGAAATCCCAACTTATCTTCATCATAAGCTCACCCTGAGCTTAACATTCATAAAGGCTGAAAGACTAACTTTTGTACGTGCATACAAACATGGAGACAGGCAAAGGCAGTTGGGCACTCATACATGAGAAACCCCCAAATGCCACCAAACAAACATGCATATCCGATAATCTTCTATAGAAGGAAACAATTCAATGAACAATGAATGTCACTTACACTTGAAAAGGCACCATGGGAGTATGCAAGACCTTCGAGTCTGATGGGAAATTTGACATCACAGGACCCAACAATGTTCTGAATTTTGAAGTCCTGTTGATCACATCAAAAAAAAAAAAAAAGGTGAGAAAAATACTATGGAAGAACACGATATTAGTCCATACACGCAATTTCATGAGCATGTTTCACATGAGAGAAAATAGAATAGAAAAAGTTGAAGTACCTTAAACTTAGCAGGAAACCCAAGCTTTTGAATAATTCTGGCATACTAAACGTGTGAAGATAATGTCAGTTATAGGTTACTTCATAATTGTACCCACCTATCTTAATGATAAGTACAAATATTGCTGAGGTAATCAACCTATAAGGCTAAAACATAGTTTAAGAAAAGATATCTACCTTCCTTGCAGCCAGTTTAGACTGCTGTTCACTTTTAGCACCGGTGCAGACCTGAAGAACCAAGGATAAACATTTTAGTGAATCGATAATTGAACAATGACAACATGCTTGGGCTCAAGCATTAGTTACATAATAAAGGATTTTGACGCTAAACACGACGACCAAATAAATGCATATCACTGTAATTCCCAATAACAAAGGAATTACCATCTTTCCAGAGGCAAAAATCAAAGCTGTAGTTTTTGGTTCCCTGATTCTCATAATGACAGCAGCAAAACGCTGTAGGGTTATTTTATAAATAACAAGGTTAGCAAATAGCAACCAAATAACAGCAGCAGAATCAGAAGCTGCAGAAATAAAAAAAACGGATAATAAACCATCCCAGGCATACCTTAGGATTGTATTCTGCATTTCGAGCTTGCAATGCAATTTGTTTTAGGTCCAATTTGCAATCTAAGTTCACAGTTGACACAATGTTCCTAGAACCACAGTAAAACTAAAACTAAGATTTCCATACATTAACTGCTGTCAACCTACAAAGATTAAGTTTTAAGTTTTTAATAGAAGAATTGGAAAAAAAAAAAAAAAACATTTTTTTTTAACTTTAGTTGTTTCATATGGATTCACAATTAATGGCGGAACCATTACAACTTCACAAGCATAGAAAAGATATATATGCTCAGATGCAAAATTTCAGTCAAGTCGAATTCTAATTAAGAAAATTTCCAAATTCAACAGTATTCAACTTCCTTTAGAATCAGTAACTTGTAACCGGACTTAAAACACATCAAGCCCCCCTTGCAATTTATTCTAGTTTATTCCACTTCAGAACAAGACTCAGGTGAAATATGTGGTTAAACCAGCTGAGCTCAATTTCACTCACAGGCAAATGGACCGAGCTTGCAATCATATTTGCTGTAATTTATTTACTATTCATCTCAGCAAAATTACTCACCATCCATATCTAAGACACTATTGCTATATCAAGTACATCAAATGAAACATAAAACTTAATTAACCGAAAGATATCTAAATCTAATTAAGAATCTTTCCATTATTACATTACAAAGTCACACTCGAGTGTCCATAAAATTTCAATAGGTGCATACTCGAACAAGCCACATGCAAACAGAATACCCTTCTCTAGATTCTTTTCAACATACAAAAACACCACAAGCTCACATAGCATACCCACTAAATTCCCTATCCCTCTTCAACAACAAAATCTAAGACCATCTCCCAAAATCGATTTCACTTGCACAATCAATCACAAGAAATACCAGCAACATACTTCTCGATCATCTTCAGAATGTGAAGCAAGAATTGGAGGTAAATGCCCCAAATACCATCTTTTTCAATGATTTAATCTCCAATACCCAAAAGATCAGACCTATCCACTTCGACAACAAAAATCAAAGCTCATCTCCCAAAATCAATTCCCTTAGACAATCCAAGACAAGAAAAACCTATTGACAAACTTCTTGATCATCTTCAAAACGTGCAGCTCGAATTGGAGATACATGCCCCAAATACCATCTTTTTCAAATGATTTAACTGACTACCTCTGTCTCCAATGCCCAGAAGATCAGACCTATCGACAAACTCTGGGCAGCGAAACAAAATTCCCTTCAACTTAGAAAATCACCAAAATCTCAAAACCAATGTCCCAAAGACACCTTTCCTTTTTCTTCAATGACTTAATTGTTAATCAAGGTTCAATAACACCTAAAAGATCTTCCCCATCAACAATCTCTTTTTCAACCAAATCTTACGCATCTGTAACTTCATACACACAACGAAAAAAAAAAGTAAAAGTGTTAGAATCTAAGAAAAGAAAGGCAAAGAGTAGACTTACTGAAGAGTGGGGACAATGCCAGATGGATGCTTGGAAAGATCCACTGGTTGGCTCCCTTCCAAGCCACCTTGTTCTGCCATTCTCTTGTTTGTTCCTCACCCAAATTACTATAAGAACACCAAATTTACCGCTAAAAAAAATCTGGACACCAAATTTACCGCTAAAAAAATCTGGGTTTTTTTTCTAAATATCAAAAACTGAACAAACCTAGATCGAATTTTACAATTATCTAAACCAAATTCAACCCTTTTACCAAAAAATTAGGATCTTAAAGAATAAATCAACAAATTTTGAAGGACTCAGAACAAAAACAGATCCAGTTTAAACCGAATCTAATCAACAACTTTTCAAAAAAGAAAACAAAACTTAAAGGATTTAAAGGGTTAATCTGCAAAAGTGCAGGCAAGATTGAGGGAAAAAGAGGGAGAATGTTCGAAAAGAATAGCCTTTTATAGGTTCTACGATTCTATGAGGTTATATATAAGAGAGAAAAGGAATTGGATTTGGCAAGGGCATCGATTTGATGATAAGATTTTCGGGAGTTCGATTTATAAGAGAATGAGAGAGGCGGTGGTTCAATCGTGTTGGCCTTTTGTACCCTAGATCCCCAATTTATAAACGTTGACTCAATTACCGGTTAAGCCGCGAGAGTGACCGGTTTTTGCCGGTTATTCTAAAAGGGGGGGGGAGGAGGAGTGAGCTGACGCTTTTAGTAACGAAATGTTCTTTTCTTGTGTTCCGTATATTAATCTTTTAATGACGATACTGAAAAAATAGGATTAAAAAAATTAAATAGATGAGATTTTTTATTTTTATCTAATTAAATTAATCGATTTATTTAAATAAAATTTTAATATTAAATAAATATTAAATATATAAAATTATTAATAAAAATATAAATTTAATTTAGTGATATGATTTTTTAGTGGTAAAAAAATTATTTTTGAAAAAAATTAAAAAAATAAAAAATATTTTTTATTATTTTTGATTGAATCGATTTTAGACTGGTTTAATTAAATTTTAATTTTTTATATAGCTCGGGATCAAACAAACCTTTAGTTTCTTGTTCAACAGGCTCAATATTTTGAACCATACTAAAAGAGTAGATTTGGGAGTGTGGATGGGATTGTTTGGCATATTGTTTCCGTCATGAATTAAAATTTGAATATCGAATTTATTAAATATATTTTAAAATATAATTATAAAAATTAATTAAATTAAATTAAATTTTGAATTTAATGTATATATGAAACCAAATCTTGGGTTGACATTGTTTATTTTTTTAACTAACATTGAACTACATGAACTCGGACAATCGTATGCAACTAAGGGTGTCAAATAATGCTCATTAACTTCAGTTTTGTCCATTCTTATTCGATCGCGGTGGGGGATTGACTTAGACAAAATCCTGAAACAGGGTCGTTGAGATAAAAGAGAAAGGTAATGGATCGTGCTGCACAAGAAGTTCATTCCTCATCCATTCCTGCAGGCTGATCTCTCCATGCTGGACCTCCAGCTGGTTTTGCCATGATAATCTAAAACATTGAATCAATGGCATTGTGAGCTCGGTGAAGGAAATTTTCCGAAAGGAAAATATAAATCAGATTCTAAGCAACAAATACAGTGTTATTTTCGTTTCTGAGCTTTCTGTTTCTAGATAATTACCTGATCTACTCGTAGCACAGTGCAGGCAGCATCTGCAGCACATTTGAGAGCAAAAAACCTTCCAAAAGAAAAAAAAAAAAATACACAAGGAGTCACCAATTGCATTTTTTCCGGACACATTGTAATTTTCAGAAGATGTAAATAGCAACTTAGTGACATAAAGATCCCGACTGTTCAAGGTTGAGACATCCTTGCAAACAACATCCTCCGAGTCACCGCCCTCCAAGTCGATGCCCACTTTGGTATTTCCAGATGCATGTTTTCCATACAGCTTATATATGATATCCATTGGATTGAGTCCATCATTCTCTGCCAGTGTTCTTGGTACCATTTCAAAAATTTCAGCGAACTTAGCAGTGGCATACTGATCCAGTCTGCCAAATATCCCATGTTAAAGTTGAGAGCCTCTTCTTGTACTTATCTGAATCTACTATAAGTTCTAAAATCAACCCGAGATTCCCAACCGTGATATCAAAATATGCATGACAAACGCAATGATATAAAGATGTAAAATAAACTTGACCATCAACAATGCAAATGTAGCTTCAACTGATACATCCAGCACAACTGTTGTATATGATTAAAATGTGTTACTGTGTCCAGAAGACATAGCGGTTAGGCAGGTAAATTCTATGTTGCTTCTGCGTGTTTTCTTGGAGTACTTGTGTCCAACATCCATGTCCAAGAGGATATGCCTTCCAAAGATCCTAAAGATACATGGAAAACTTTAAAAAATTGAACATGACCATATCTGATACTTCAAACCTGAGTCCAAGTAACATAGGGTAAATTGCAATCAAGGCACAATTATTCTCAGATGCCATTCATGCAAGTGTAACACATAATCATGCAGAATGATACTTTGCAATAAGGAAGTAAAAGCAGAGGGAAATAATAGGCCACCCTGTTTCCTTGAAGGAGAATTCTTTTAATCTTCTAGCCAACTCGATTTCAGTAGCTGCAACTCCGTGTAATATACAACTGTCCCTGCACATTGCCTGACCAAAAAGACACAAGCACTAAGAATTTGATACTGCCACTTAGCTTGAAATTTATATCCAAAAACGAGCAGAAAAGACTGTCTAAGCAGTTAAGAAGAATACCACAATAAGGTTTATACAGGAAAAACACTACAAACACTAGATGTAGAAACAAAGGGGAAAAAAGGGACAAAAATCACCTTATATGCGTTACACTCCATCATCAACAGCGCTTTCAAGATCATCCAATATACTATCAGTACTTCTCGTAGAACCATAGTGGCAACCCTATTACCACCTTCTTTGCTTCTTACAACAGGGACCATCATTCAAAAGGCAAGGTGGAATAAATAAGGTGAGCAAAAACAAGGAACCAAATATGACTATAGCAACCTCTTCAAACAT
>JBBYHK010000022.1:16473089-16489773 GCA_038382065.1 Adansonia grandidieri | reverse complement strand
ACATAACTAATAACCATTATGGAAGCTCATTACAAATTTGATGCTTGATTTTATTTTTTCCAGATGCATTGCAATAAATTTATTCAGATGATTTAGTTCATCTGTTTACAAGTATGATTATCCAAAACAATAATAGCATATGCACCTAATTGATTGGATGTGTAGAACCAGGTACAAATAACTCACAATTGGTTCTAATCTATATTACTAGGACTTGGGTGTGTGAGTATTAGATACAAATACATGCCTGACAAAGGTATGTATTTATTGTTTTTAAGTCTTTTCGTACCTTTGGAAGGTTTTTAGAAAGTTATATCACCGTACCTATATATGAAAATATATTAGACATCGAAGTTAGACATGAATACTTCTAAAAGAATAAAAGCCAAAGCAACATAGGGTTCAAACACCAAAAATCTAAGTCCAACTATATATGAAAATATATTGAACATGGAAGTTAGACATGAATACTTCTAAAAGAATAAAAGCCAAAGCAACATAGGGTTCAAACACCAAAAAGCTAAGTCCAACTAATATAAAGTGAAGCATGAATATTTGTAATTGTATGAGATGTTTGCTTTTTTCTATATATTGAATTAATCATAATGAAGCATACCTAGTTAACATATACATATAACTTCAAACAACTATAATATTAAAATCAAGCAAGAACATATCATAGGAAAGCTCTAGTTTAAGAAAACGAACTATGCTAATCAGATTTGGGTGTGAGTATTGGACACGGATATATTCAATTTTTTCTAAAATTTTCATATATTTAGAGGGTTCTTGAAAGATCATGTCTCTAGACTCATGTCTGGATATACATCAGACGCAAGTGTCGAACACAGATACTTAAAGAAAAACTTATGCTAAAAACAAGGGGTATAAACAACAAAAGTAACATATAAGCAGACTACAGAACAACAATTAACCAAAAACATCAAGCATTAACATAGAGGTATTACGCTCATAAAGCAGTTAAAAAAGCATTTCAGAGGTTATGATTCTTGACCTAGCCAAAAAAAGCATTATTTATCACTGAGCTGAAGTTCTAAAGTAGGCAACATAGCATGTTGTCACATAGAGTTTTTTTTCTCAGTTAATCCTAGAAGTAAGAAAAAGTTGTGCTAAAAATGAAATTAACCAATAAACCGAACCGATCAATGTCCTCTTGCAGCATATGCAACAGTTACTGCAGCCAGAAGGGTTGTTGCTGAGGACACCAAAGTCCAGAAGCTCTTTTTCTTTTGTGCTTCTACCATAGATTTCTCCATGAACTCAACTTTCTGCTTCAAGTCTTGAGCCACAGTCTCTTTGTGCTCAAATGCCTTTTTGATTGCCTCCAATTCTATTGCATATGGTTCAATTTCATCTTCAAGCTTCTGTTCAGGAATAGCAGCTTCTTCTATCGCCTTTCGATCATTTTCATCTTTAGATTGACATAACAGTGAAGCAGTGTTCCTCAACAGAGTCAGTGCTCGCCCGTAATAAATGCTGATTGATTCCATTTTTGCCTTCGAATCATTAAAACTTCTCTTTGTCTCCAAAAGGTCCTTCTGCAACCTTTCTTTATCTTCAGCCATTGATCCAAAGTGACTCTCAATCTCCTCCTTTTCCTTGATTAGGTTCTGCCACTCGGTCCTCTTCCATGCCAGCTCTTCTGCAGTTTTCTCAAGCATCTTCTCCGTTTCCGAAACTTTCAATCTCAAGTTAACACCATTATTCTTCTCCTCATTGAATCCTTTCAATGCGTTGTCCCTCTCAAGTGTTACTTGATCAAATAAACCTCTAAAATGGTTAACTTCAGAAATCAATTCTTTGTTCTTCTTCTGATTATCCCAGCATTCCTCTCGCAGCCTATTCACAACATTCCTAAGCTCACTCACTTCCTTGTGTAACTCAAGATTTTCGTTCTTGCTACGAACATTGACCTTCTCGATCTCATTTTTGTCTCCAAGCAATTCCTCAATCTTCTTCTGCATATCCTTTAATTCCTTCTCATTCATTTCCAACACTCTTCTAGAAGCATCACTTTCCTCCAATAACTTCTCAATTCTTCTCTGCCTACCCTCTGACTCCCCTTTTATTGCCTCCAATGATCTCGAGACCAAATCCTTTTCCTCCATTAACCTCTCAATACTCCTTTCTTTTGCAATCTTCTCTTCCACCAATGTGCCAATTTCTATTGCCCGTTCAGCCTCCCTATCCATGGCTTCACCATAATTCTTTTCCAACTCGAAAACTTTCAGCCTCCAAATCCCATCTTCCTTCCTCAAACTCAATATAATCTCACTCATTTCCCTCATTTCCTTTTCCATCTCATCCATCTTCACTCTTTGCTCATTTTTCACCATTTCAATCTCTTTCTTCTCCCTCACAACCTTTTCATTCCCTCTTTTCAAAAGCTCCACTTCCTCCACCGTATCCTTCATGTTTTTCTCCAACAAATCTTTCTCTTTCACCATCAAACTGTTCACTTTATCCAACTCCTCTTTCTCCCAAACCAACCTATCATATTCCACTTTCAGTTTCCCAACTTCTTCCATAAATTTCCTCTCATTTCTCTCCATTTCCATCAGTTTCTCTTTCATCAAACTACTTTCTTTAACCTGCAACTCAAAATCATTCCTCACCAAATCTCTCTCTTTACAAACCAAATTCAGCCTTTCTCTCTCATTTTCAAGACTATCCATTAGTCCATTCACCTTAGTTTTTAAGGCTCCAATCATTCTTTCTCTCTCAACACCAAGTTCCTTCATTTGGGCCCCCATATAAACCGAAATCATCCCATTTTGCAACTCGAAGCTCAAAATTTTCTCACTCTCCTGAGCTTCAAGTTTCTTCATTTCACTCAACTCAAACTCAAGACCTTCCTTGGCTTGAACCAAGGATTCAATCTGTTGTCTACTTTCAAAAGCCTCCTTGACAAGTAAGGAGTTAAGAGACTTTAGACTTTGTAGCTTCTCCTTAGGATCATCCATGGAAGATTGGCGACTCAAGGGGTTGGAAGGTTTTGTAAAGGTTGAATCTTTGGCAGGGTCATGGATTTTCTGAGATGAGTTTTGTTGTTTGTAGTCTTTGGATTGATGGGTAAATTTCTTTTTCACCATTTTTCGGAGTTTTGGATATGGGATTTGTATTGTGAAGGCTAGGGTTTTGCTAGGTTTTTATGGTTCAGAAATGAGACATGGAAGATAGATATAAAGAAAAAAAAAAAAAAGGAGGGATTTTTGAAGAGAGAATAAGGCTAGTTTTGAGATTCAAATTTTGGGGGCCCAAAGTCCAAGGCTCGTTTTGGGAATTTGGGAAAATCATTAAATATTTATGGGATTTAGGGTTTAGTTCATTAGGCTAGGCCAATATCATTGCCATTTTTGTGGTTACTCTTAACGTGTGGGTGCTCCACAATGCTTCCACCATGACACGATGTGGTTAGACTCTCTTATGGCATGGGTTCGATAAGATGGGGCTAGGTTAGATTTGATTTAAAAAAAGATACTTGTTTAAGGTTTAATTTAACTTAAATTTTTTTAAAAAAAATTAAATTATTATTTAAAAATATTATAATTTTTATATTAATATTTATATATTAATATTTAAATATCAATTTTAATTTTAAAAAAATTATCTAAATTCTAATTTTATATTCGGGTAAGACCTAAAGAATCAGACCTATATATTTTAGATTAATTTTTTTAAATGGTAAAATTCATTAATTTCGAAGTCCATGAAATTTAGAATTTGCAACAATGCTTTTTTTTTTCCTTTTATCTAATAATTATATAAGAAGTTACATTCGTTAAATCAAATCATTTTTGAGTTTGCATATCAAATTTATTACTAATGAGACACTCGGAGTGTATTCCTATAGGAATCGTTGGATATTCGATATCCAAATTCACTTTAATTTTAGTTTGAATAATATGAATATTCGAATCCACTTCACTTATTTGAATATCTATTTACATATAATATAAAAAAAATTATGCTTGTCTAAAAATATAATTTTGACTTACAAAATCTTATTATAAAATTCAAATATCCAATGAATATTGCTATTTAATTTGGATAATAAACGGATTCTACGACTTCAAAACGTATGCAATAAGGAAAAATCTAAAGCTTCACAAAGTATCATGCAATGGCATCAACTGATTTATTAAGAACAGAAATTTAACAAAAGAACACAATGTACAGTAATTCATTTTCTTTTCTTTAAAGAATGAATAATGTTATGCAGCACAGAATGAATACACCTTCACAAATCAATTGTATTCTTATCAAATATCAATTTATAACATGTACATAAAAGGAGAGGGAAGGAAACCGGAGGTTTGCCATGGCGGCAGAATGAGCCGGTATTCGTAATATTACCTGAATCAATCGGTCAGTAGCTTTCTGAAATCCGCGAACCACACTTTCGATTAGTATGCCGCACCCCGCATGAGGTGGACGTTCGACCAAAGAAGCCTGAAGTTGACGATACAAATGTACACAAAGCAACACTACATACGACTCAACCTGACATAAAAAGGAAATGACGATTTCAACGAGGTTTTTGTCTGAATTGATGATGTAAAGGTGGTTCGTATGTTACAAGGAAGAAGAAAAATTTTAGATGGTCAGGTTCCGAGACTAGAATTATGCAATATGAATGATTGAACAACAGCTTTAGATACTTACCTTCCTCGGAGAAGGCAAAAACACCTGAGCATATCATCATTGTCACCTTCTTCCTCGGATTTTTCTCTATCACAGGGACTGCTGCTGCTGTCGACATCGGTAACAACCTCAATAGGTTCACGACATGCACTTTCTGGCAATGCTTTACAGTATTCTTCTTGGCAAAATTCCTCAAAATCCAGTGACTCATTTACAGGTCCCCCGTCTAACACGTCCATACTAAAATCGGATCAGTTGAACTTGTGTTTGAAACATTACTGGTTCCACCACCTTTCAGAAATTGAACCTCCTTTGCAATGGCTCTTCCACCGGATAGAGAGCCACTTGTTAGTGATGAAAGACTATTAGTATAGTTACTATCTTCAATGTGACAAACACCCATTTTGGAATGATTAAAAGAAACTGCACCAGTGTCTTTGTTTACCGTGCTCCGATTAGCCATAGATAATGGCAAAACAGAACTCTGTCCGTTTACCTCACTATGATCCTTTCCAGATTGAATGCTATATGGATAAGAATTCCTTGATGATCGTAGCTAAAACACCAACCATTAAATGAGTTAACATGCATTAAAATGTATATCAGATGACATCATACCAATATCTAAGTTTTCAACCGAGCTAGGTGACGTCAACTTAGAGTGAGAAATAACGGTGACTTCAGATAATCTTGCATTGGCATCATGGGAAGATGACATTGGATATCTTTCTCCATCAACGCCCCTGCCGAGAAAAAAAAAAGAAAAACAATGGAACAGTGTGAAAGAAAATTCATTAGGTGGTAAAGTCCAACATATTTTGCGGTGAGCATCATGCAATGTTTCCGGGTGCATGTATAGACTACCTATACGACAGTACAAGTAGCGAAATCAGAATAATCATGACATGAGCAATACAGGATGCCACCATATGAATTTTGAGGAAGCTCACATATAAGTATCTATCGAGTTTACTTCTATGACTTCCAAGATTATAAACGACCACAAGAATAGTCACAAGCAGAAAGGGCACAACTTACCTGTCATTCCATTCAGATTGAATCCTGTGAAAATACTCAAAAACACGCAATTTATCCATCTTTCTAATTTCAACCTCATGAGAAGGCAACCGTTCTATTTTGATTTCTCCACCTGACTATCAGCAGTGAATTTATGCTCAATGAACCCCAAAGGAGTCAATGAATAGACAGATACCTAAGAAAATGAGATGTAAGTGAAACTGATGATGAGCAAAAGTATACCTCGTGAAACTATCATAAATAACTACCTTATAATTCTACCAGAGCTTATCTGCACTTCTGCGTCGGAAAGATACAAGCGAGACCGGTCTTGGCACTTTGACAGGTCCTTACGCCCAGCACTATTATCTTCAGAAGCAGAAACATTCATAATCATCTCTAATGCTTCCTTCCTTGCACAAGTCAGTCCAGAAAGGCATTCCTCTTTTTCTGGCCAATCCGTTCTTTGGCATACATCCCATGCTTGCATAGGTTCAACTTTCACCCGTCATCCTCTTCTGGTACCTTAAAAGCAGAAGCTGGTCTAACTCTTGAAGCACTCCCACCTCCCCCAAATGATGGCAGTAGCTTATTTTGAACAACATGACCAGAAGGACTGTAAACTAACAGGTGCTCCAAAACATTAGCTTTTAGTTGAGCTTGTTCGATATCATTAGGCAAGGAGTTATGAAAAACGGAAGAAAAAGCACCAGAAGGGAAGCTGGCCTTTCCAGCAGCAGAAGATGCAGCGTTGGTAACTGAATTAAGCCATCCGGAGTTACAGCTTTTTTATTCTGCTAACAACAGACAGGGTAACTGTTGATGGCGCTGAGGAAGAAGATCTTTGATAGTTTATCGTGAAAGACGGAGTGGACCAACAATGAAGAGATACAGCTGGTGATAAGATAGGCCCATCTACCCGAGAAATCTGAATTTGAAGAACACTCTCAACACCAAATGGGCAAAGAACAAAAATATGGCAAGTACCCCAAGATGAAACAATGGCAAGTACCCCGAGATGAAACAATGGCAACCCACTGACTGTAAGTACTGAAACAAATATCTTGTATCACCCGGAAAACAAAACAATAAATATTAAAAAAAATTATAGATAGATAGAACATTACAGTTTATTGGAAAGAGTAGAAGGTGCAGGAACATACAGCTGATGTTATGCCATGATGGGGCTTATAAAGGTGCACATGTGAAGAGCTCCAATTGTAGCTTTGACTGCCAGATCGATTCTTTGTTGAGGATGGCATAATTCAATATATGTTTATACTGTTTCCATGCATTGAGGTCATAACTACTAGACCAGAAATTGGACTAGAATGAGCCCTGAACTGTGATACAACAGATCTGCAAACAAAATCTTTGATGGCAACCTGCAATTGATCACGTAGAGAAGAAATTCCAAAGGTTACACTAGAATTTTCATAGCTGATGACTAACAGATAAAAAATTTTCATGCCCCAACATGCAGTATTTCTAAGAAGTACTTAGCAATATTATCTCATTTGATATCTATCTGAGAAATTTGAACTCATAGATGTATCTCACATAACAAAATCCAAGCACATAAGCAAAGATATGCACAGTAGCCTTCCACATCAAGGTGAAATTAATGTGCTATGATGATGTACATTATTATTAGGCATTCTAACGTAAGACTAAAGTTTGCTTCTCAAATACATCAAAGACTAACCGTTACAGCAATATCGGTCTCTACAGAATGTGATACACCCCGACCAACTGTCCAGCCTGAATTCATAGATACTGGAGAACCAGAACCAGATAAGATCTTGATAGTATTTCAACAAAGTTTTGTAGCCCATCTACTGCTGGGTGAAGTTGATGGACTAACACCAGGAGATGAAGTAAGGTTCTGTGAACTCAGACGACCTGTATTTGACTGCAAAGGATTGTTTGAAGCATAAGCTAACCACCTGGACGCACTGCCATGGGACCATATCCAATATTAATTCCAAGCATTCCTTGGCCTCCTGCTTGAGGGACAGGATATGTGAGGACACTAAATTTATTTTCAAGAGTAAGAGCACCGAGCAGCATATCTGCCAACCAATAAAAGAAATTAGCATGGTTTAAATCATGCATCTCCAACTTAACAATTGGTCAAAAAAAAAAAAAAAAAAGAGAAATAAGGAATGTATCTAAACTAAAAAGTATCTTCCAATAAATATTTTGATAAAACACAAGCAGTCCTGGGACACTCCAATCTGATTATTTTGAGTAGTCCATTGAACTCAAGCATCCAAACATTTTAAAAAAAAAAAAAAAAAGGAGAAGAATCAAATTGTTTAATCTGTGTGAACTTGGTTATAACAAATGTTGAAGTACTAGTTGTACTAAAGAAAAAGCTAAATCTTACTTGTGTTGCAACCCCCACAGCAACTATCCGAGGAATGCATCTAACATGTATACAGTTGTCCTGAATCTCAGTACATGAACATAATTATGAGACCTCAGTGAATAGAATCGAACAGCAGTGGGAGAGTTAAGAAGATTTCCATTTTGAGACTCGTCAAAACCATCTGTACCCAATCCATCTCTTCCAGTAGGCATCAAACCTGAGCCTTTTGACTCGTTACAGGCAACGACCAGAAGCAATGGATTTGATGCTCTAAATCCTTCAGTAACCTCAGACTTTTCAGGGAACGGCTGCATTTGTCAAAAAGTAACTGGATCATCACACCTTGAAACAAGTTCGTTGACATTAGAGGCATCTTCGACATCAAGAACTTGTAAGCCATTGAAGTATCCAAGAAAGAGAACACATTTAAAAGATATGGGACCGAGCTCTAGTCTGTCAAAAGAAGCCCAGAGAACCTGTTTTAAAGAAGAATTCCAATGAGATAGCAGATAGTAACAAGAAGTTTCAAGGAAAATGCATATACAAGTTATGCAACCTGTAAAAGAGGACTGCAACAAAAAACCATGGAAACAATGTGAGGAAGGTAGATCTACATCTGAATCTCACATTCATCCCTTACCTTATAAGGATAAGGGGGATAAGGGGTACACTAGTCCCTTCGTCCATCATAGAGAGCTATTGCCATCAAAATGTTAAGCAGCTGACTGACAACTTGCAACCAATACTATTGAATTCAGCAGTTCAGTTTCCCTTTTGGCAATTTTGATATCAAAGGAACTAAAATCACATATTAGAATTAACGGAACAAAACTGCTGGTATTAGAAAGAGCAAACAAGAATCAAAATGTTGGCGCGCGCGCACACACACACAAAAAAAACTTACAATAAACTGACTCTGTTACTCTGCTCAAAACTCAAGACAGTTCTTATACAAATAACTGGACTCTCCACAGTCATCTCTCCAGATTTATAACCTAAACTTTTTCACAAAGCTACAACCGTAAAGGGTCAAGCAAATGGTCGTTTATATTTTGCAAAGTAATGGCATCTAAGGCCTGAGCTTCTACCATGATTTTGACCTTAAAAACATAATTCAGGCATTATAAGACTTATAAAACTCTAAAACTATCCATAAGTACAGAAGAAGAAAATAGATTAACATTATTAAAGCATCAACACATCGACAAATAATTATTCTATAATCAAGTATCACTTTCCTTAAATCCCTAAGACATCATTCTGAAAAATATCATCTAAATGTTGGCTTAGTTAATACAACAAAATAACTGAGATTAAAACACTAAATGAGCTAATTCTATAATCAACTATCTTTCTTCATTCATTTAGTAAAAACTCACAAAAAGGAAACATCATTTTCAACAAAAATAATGCCATGTCCATTAAATCAACAATATATATAAATATATATTCTTTTAAAAGAAAAAGATAGATCACCATGGATCTTTTAACTTTTCTTTTTCAATAGACGATCATTTTCAACAATCAAAATTAAATTTCAGCAAATATTAATGAACAAATTAAGTTCAAAAATAAAATTGGTATAGAAATTAAATTTTTAGCTCTACGTTACAAAATTGACTGAACTAAACCTTAATTCGCTCAAAGAAGTAATTTTCACTTTAATGTTAAGAAAACCTAAAAATTCCTCCATATTTAAGTTTTCTCTTTAGTTTTTCTGGGCAATCAAACAGCAGATAGAACTACAAAAGGAGCTCAATTCCCAAACAAAAAACCTTAAACAAGAAATTAACCTAATAATTAAGGTTATGAGTAAATAATCAACAACTAATAATCAATAATTAAAAATTAAAATAGAAAACCCGATCTTTTGGTGTTCCCGATCGTTTCCAGAAATAGAAGCAGACGGAGGCGCTAGCTGGCCGTACACCGGAAGAGGCAGTTTTTAAGCAGGAAGATATGAATTTCAAAAAGAATACGGCAAAAAACCATTATTATGACTATCATTTTTATTATTAGCATTAAATTGGAGCCTTTGTTGTTTCCGATGCTGCCATTGCTCTTCATAGTCAAGAAACAATCCAAAATCAATTTCTGCCGGTCCCCGGTGCGTTACCGGAAAATAAAAACGATCGGCAATAGCGTAAGGGGAAAATCATAGAACGGCAGCGTTTCGCCATTTGAAGGTCACCGTTTCGGTTTGACCCTTTGCAGGAAGAGGATTAGAATACGGAGACAAACAAAAGACTGTTATTTGCCAGTTTGTTGAATATTAATTGCATAAAAATTCCTAAACTTTTACATTTTATCAAATAAATCCTTGTATTTTATTTGTATTTAAATTAATTTTTATTTTTTATTGTCAAATAAACATTCACTTAAATTAATATTTTACTGGAAATAAAAGGTAGATAAAGATTTATTTACTATTACATAAAAATATAAAAATTTATTTAAGCAAAGAGAATATTTTAAGAGCATTTTAATAACTTGAAATTACTTAATTGTCCTTTTATCAAATAATGGGAATTTTATTTTGAGAGTCAAAATTGGTAAAATATTGATTTGATGGATTCATTTTTTATAGTTAACCTAAAATTTGGGTATTTTTGGCTTTGCAAATGAAAGCAAATTTTGCATAAGAGAAGCTTTTAAATCTTGTAAAATAAAATTTATCTGATTTTTTTATTCTATTACAACCAATTATATATTTTTATTTGAGAAGAATTAAATAGTTCTGTAATCCATATTAAAATTGATTCAAATTCAAGATTTAGTTCAATCAATCAATAAAATTATCTTTAAGAAATGATATTTAGTAAATTTAATATTCGAATTCTTAGTAACATTTTTACTACCTTCAAATTATTATTATTTTTTTACAAAAATAAGTTAATTATATTTTATTAAAAAAATATATGACCCCCAAACCACTTACCAACTATGAAATAGTTAAACTTAGAGCTAAAAAGAATTTCAATGGAGAATTATTTTATATTACATATAATTAAGGAATTTATAATTAAATTATTTAATAAACTTTTGGGCAAAAAATATAATAAAAATCAACCAATTAATTTCCAATATTTGCTAATAACACATAATGCATGTAAGCCAAGCCTCATTTTGTTGACATCACAAGTCAAAATAATGTGCACACAATGTCCAAAATATGAGTGTCATTGGCAAGCAATTTTTTTCTTTAACAAAAAAAAAAAGAAAATCAGAAAATTAGGACAAATTTGAGAAAAATGAAAATTTGGGGGCATTTTAGAAAAAATAGAGGTCAAGATCGGCTACAAAGGGAAGAGAACATCTTGAAAGGAAGATGCCGAACCACCAAAACCCGGTCCTAGATTTTGCATAGTTGTCAACACTAAGCTTTCAAATTCAAATAAATAAATAAATAAAATATTTTATTTTTTTATAATTTGGTGATGGATTTCATTTTTAAATTTTACTATTGGATTAATAAATTGTAAATATTTTATTATTATGCTCAAAATAAGTCTTAACAATTTATATATAATTTACCATATTAATTTAAATTTATTTAAAAATTAAATAATTAATTTGATTCGAAATAAATCGAGTTTATATTGTATTTTATGATTGAGGTTGAGCTTTTTATATGTATTTCAAAGAAAGCATGTTCATCCCTTGCTTGTAAGCTTTGTAACTTGGTTCAAAATTTATTAGTTTCTGTTTACTTTTACATATATATATATATATATATATAAATATATGATTAATTCGATTTATCGATGTCAATCTAATTTGATAAAAATTATGGCTAAGATAAATGGCATTGCAAACGTCTGTTGCTTATATTATTTAGATTTAAAAATAAATATGTATTTAATTTGTATTATATATATATAAAATCATATCTCATATCGATATCTTAATATAAATTTAAATTAATATCAAATATAAATACTTCATAAAAATTAAAAAAAAATTAAAGTAACATAAGTATTTTCAATTTTATTATGGTAATACACGCTAGATGACTACCACTTTATAAAAGACACGAATACTTAGATACGAGACTTACAAATGTCTATAGCTGGAACAAGTCTGGGTTGCTTGCTTGTTGGGTTGTCGTTTTTCTTGCAGGTTTCAAATGAGAGACCTATGTACCTAAATTCCAAAATGTTTTTTTTTTTTCCTGGAAAAATATTAGGCGTATCACATGCAGAATCTTCAACAATGGAAGCAAGTCCACTCATATTTATCTCTTGATGGTGTATTTGTAAAGCTAAGCTAATTAATATCTTTTTTATTGGGCACTTGTTCTTTTCATTTCAACATATATGGCATTACCTCAAACTTCAGCTCATCACTTTCCAACCGTTCCCCTTTTTTAATCTTATATTTTTTTATAGTACTTTTCATGTGTGAAATCATTTTAAATTACGAGTATTTCTTTGTGATTTTAATTTTTTAATAGTAATATTTAATATCATTGATTATTGTAGCATTTATTATATCGATAATCATTATTAATATAATTTAAACATGCATGAACAACATTTTGTACCAAAATGTCAAATTTGAATTTCATGAATCGATAATTATTTTACTTGCAAGCTATATTCTCTGGCTCGAATTCTTATTTTTTTAAGTATTAGTATTAAAAACATATTTGAATATAAGTATTACGTATGATTTTTTAAATATATAAAATAAATTTAAAAAATTAAATATATTTATGTCGGATATACATTCATATCCAACACTTGTCTTGTATCAAAATAAACATAAATTATTATTTAAATTCTTAATTTTTTATAAGTATTCTTATTAAAAACATATTTGAATATGAATACGAGGTATAATTTTTTAAACATATAAAAAAATTTTAAAAAAATTAAACATACTCATATTAAATATTTATTCATATTCAATACTCATTTCAAATTCAAACAAAAATAATTTATTATAGATGTTTTGTTTTGTAACAAGTAAAAATGGCATTATGAATTTTCAAGTTTAATTAATGAATGCCAAGACAAAAGAGCATTAAACGCAAACAGTTGGACCCAAATGGGATAATACATGTATATCTATATATATGTCAAGGAGAAATTAGGGACCCAATACTATTAAAGGGTTGAAATGCTTTTTTTTTGGGAGGATGTTGTGCGGTTGTTTACTAACTCCTGCGGCGCATGTCATGCAAATTCGAAAAAATATTAAATATGAGTATATATTTAATATAAATATATTTAATTATTTTAAATTTTTTATATATTTAAAAAATTATATTTTATATAATATTTAAAAATATATTAAACGTAAATGTTTGACACGTAAAATTAAAAAAAAAAATCCGGGTATTTGAGCATTCCTATATTTAGCAGCAGAGGGAAATTTATTTTTAAATTATTTTTTGGAAGATTTTTAAGCCTGATATTATATCTGATCTAAATGTTTTTTTGGTGCTGATTAATATGTACTGCCGATTCATTTTTCCAGTTGAACTGATCATATATAACATTGGATCCGATTCTTATCTTTCAGCAGTCTTAATGGTCTGAGTTATATAGCTTGACTCAAAAGCTTCTCTGTCTCTATTCCGGGTGACTGAAATGGAATATAGTTCTATTCCTTCCTTCTCATCATAGTGGAGAATATCTATATATATATATATATACATACATGGAGAGAGTTAAAATCTTCTTGAGACAAATAAATTTAAATATAATTTATTTAATTTATGCAGTCATTTTTAAATGATAATATTTAATAGATTTAAGATCGAATTTTTTACAATATATTTTTTATTCCTAAACTACAGTATCACAATAAGTTAGAATCAATATAACTTGTTTGCCATGATTGAATAGTCATTGAAGTACCTTCAGATAGTCATATATATATATATGATCGAGCAACTATCAGGAACGGAAGCTATAGTCCTCTGGCGTTATCAAGCAAGATGTTGATTGTTGCCATGAGGGAAAGGCGTCTGTCCCGATAAGTTACTTCCCATTAGATGAGTATTGGATAGATGTCTATATATTTTATATGTATATATTCATTTTTTTTAATTTTTATATATCAAAAAGATTATATTACATAATTGTTTCCAAATATATATTGAATAATTTAATTTTTATATAAAATAATTTAAGGAAAATGATAAATCCCAATAATTTATCTATTTTGTTAAATAAAAAAGGAGTTGCTCCTACAAGATAATTTAGCATAAAATAAAACAACTTGCTTTTGATATGATTCTCTCGAACAATATTATTAAGTTGCAGATTGGAATAAGCAAATTTCACATGTCATATTGATGTTTTCTTATGGCAAATAAATTAGGTCATAAATTGAATGAATCCATGACGTCTTTGCTTCTTTCATCAAATGGCCTAGTTCCTTTTACATTATATATAAAACCATCATCACCCAGAAAATTATATCCAGCAAAAACAAGTTTATTTCTTTAAATCTCTTGCCAATGGCCAGCACCAGCAAAGCTGCTCTTCCACAATCCGTCCACAAGGCCCTACCATCCTCCGCCAACCTCGCCAACCTCCTTCCAACGGGCACCGTCTTCGCTTTCCAAGCCATCATACCTTCATTCTCCAACAATGGAAGATGCGAAACGGCTCACAAATACATGACTTCAGGTGTCATTATTTTATGTTCACTTGCTTGCTTCTTATCTTCTTTCACCGACAGTTTTATAGGTAACGATGGCAAGCTTTATTATGGTATCGCGACCTTTAATGGACTTTGGGTTTTCAACGACGAACACGATGATGGTCTTGATATGGAAAGCGAACAAGCTAAGAAAATATTGAAGAAATATAGGCTCAGCGCCATTGATTTTGTTCATGCTTGTTGCTCTTTAACTTTGTTTTTAGTCATTGCTTGTAGCAGCTTTGATGTTGAAGGTTGTTTTTTTCCCGAACCGGGGCCTAATGGTAATGCTTTGATGACGAATCTGCCATTAGCGGCTGGGATTTTGGCCAGCGGATTGTTCATGCTTTTCCCAACGAAACGAAGAGGGATTGGATATGCTGACAAGCCTAATTATGGTGATCGAATGGAAGAGAAACAGACCGAGAAGATAAGTGACAAGGCGAGCCAGACAAACCCAGTCTGAATTATATTTTCGGTCTATTGTGTTTAACATAGTTACGGATCGTATCAAATGCTGCTATGATCAATTATGCTTAATATCAACTGTGAATATTAATAGTCCAAGACGAGTTTAGCAGTATACTGAAAAAAATTTGGATTAGAAAAAGCTTGGATTTGAAAGTTGTGGTGAAAATATTGTTATTTGAAAACTTTTCAAGTATTTTACGTTAATGTAAAAAAGTATTACAATGATTTGAAGCATAAAAGAATTTATTTAAAATAATAAAAGTTTAGAGACGTAAAAATAATAAAAATATTTTATTCAAAAACGAGCTTCTAAATCATAAAAAACTCTATTTTTTGGTTTTTTTTTTTTTTTGGAGTTACTAAACCACTATTTCGCAAAAATTGAAAATTTTTTATTAGTTTAAAATTACGTTTGCAATGGATCGTAACTTTTAACTTAAAAAACTATACAATACTAATACTAAACAAGGTTAAAAAATTAAAATCATAAAATAACAATCTTAAAATTATGTTACAACGACTTTTTAAATCCCCCGTATAATTAGCTTACAATTATAAATCTATTATCATTATTAAAATTGTTTAGCTCGGATAATTCAACGAGTTATAACAAAGAAGATTAGGTTTAACTTATTATATTCTGTGTTATTTTCTTCTCCAATTTCAATGAATCAATGGGCTGCTTTGACCCTGCCAAATCTTCTAAACATGTGCATATGGCAAAGCTTTGGAGATCATTGCATGGATCAAACATCAAACCAGTTGTTCCAAGTACATAGCAAAAGGGTGTGAAGCAAAGAGTTGAGAGATGAATTTAATTTGATTCCTTCCATAAAATTGAAAAGGAAAAATCACTCGAAGTTCGCTTTTGATATAGTAATAATGAATTTTTCAACTTCAAATTCGAGTTAAACATCTATTACATGATCATCTTCTTAATCCTATTATTAATCTATACATCGATGATGAACGAGATAATTTATCTAATAATTAAACAATTTTATATATCATCCTTCATTTTCTTTCCTTCTAACATGTACACATCAAAAATATTAGGGAATATATAGCATACTATCATGAAATTATTTGAAATTTGATTTGAGGGAAAATAAATTTGTGGAAAAAAAATCCTTTTGTTTCAATCCAATTGGAATAAATTTGGTCATAATTAGCAAAAAAGGGCTTAGTGGGTCTCGAATTAAAGTTCTAGTTGGAGAACTAATCAAGCTTGCATAGATCATGCAAAGGGAAAAAGGTTCACTCAAGAATGTTTGATATGCAGTATTAAGTAGAGTATCCAATAATTAACAATTAAAATAAATAACCTAGATCAAGTCACATACAGGGTCAAGTCGCAGCAAAAAAAATTTTAAAATTTAAACTCGGGTTTAAATTATTGAACAATGTTATTTCTATATTATGTATGGCACTTTTTAAGTGAAAAGAAAAAG
Source organism: Adansonia grandidieri (assembly GCA_038382065.1). Classification (NCBI taxonomy): domain Eukaryota; kingdom Viridiplantae; phylum Streptophyta; class Magnoliopsida; order Malvales; family Malvaceae; genus Adansonia; species Adansonia grandidieri. The sequence goes on along the minus strand of JBBYHK010000022.1, from coordinate 16,473,144 downwards.
AGAATATATTATCTTTTCTTTTCTTTTAATGGGTTGATGAGCATAGAAAAAGTTT
>JBBYHK010000022.1:16377612-16391422 GCA_038382065.1 Adansonia grandidieri | reverse complement strand
AAATTATAGTAATTAATTTGCCAAGAGTACTCAAGATGAATATCCATTTTTACCTCAAAATATTTAAATTATCAGACCTAAATTTATTAATTTTACGAGTAAAATTAATAAAAAAATACATACATAAAAGAAAAGTGATCATCCTTTAATCTATTTATAAAATTAAAAAATTATAAGTATAAAACAAAAATAAATTCTTTAATCTATACTTAATTTTTCCCAGTTTTCTTTAAAAATTATTTATTTTTCTTTGCACATTCCAAGATCCAAAGCACTATTATCTAACTAATCGAAAACTTTGATTTTTATTTCAAAGAAGAATCAAATGTTATTTTTCCAGACATCTACTTACAATTCAGTATATATATATATATATATATAAATTATATTTTATATATTTATATATAACAGCAAGTTCCACGAGCTTGGTCCATCAAACATTATCAATTCACTTGCCTAACAAGTCCATCTGTCAGTCAGAAAACTGCAACAAGCAATGCCATGGGGACCAAACCAGACCAGAAGAGAGTGTGAAAAAAGAAAACAGCTTGGTCCCATCCATTGAACCCCCTCCTCCCCGGTTTTCACTGTGCCACAATCGTTAAAATACTAATTAATTTCTCTTTTTAATTAGTAAATCTTTTGATTTTAATAAAATGCTTTATTTTTCAAATCAGTTGGGAATAAGCTTTCAAAATAGTATAAAGCCCCCAGCCAAGTGCCCCCCAGCTTTAGTTCATAATGTTCCCAGCTGTGTTTTTCTTTTTTTTGTAGTTTCTTTTCTTTTATAAATAAAGGTTTTCACAAAGCTAAAAGAGAGGTGTTTTAATGGCGAAAAACTTCCTTTAAACTCTTCTCTCTTTCTCAAATCTTGTAGCTGAGGCTTTTTCTTTTTCATTTTTCATTGAAAAACTAAGAACTAAGAATCAAAAAGTTTCGGCTTCTCTCTCAATCTGCCTTATCTCTCTCAGTTCAGTTTCTTAGATCCTTACTTCAGTTGTTTCAAGGATGAATAAACAAGAAGTCATGAAGATGCAGGTAACTTTCTTAGTTTACTTAGCTGTTTTTTTTTTAATTTCCAAACAGTGTTAATAACCTTTTTCTCAGCTTTGATTTTAACAATGTTTAAGGTTGTTTTTGGGGTTTGGTTTTTCTCTTCCAGACATGGGTTCTCAAAGTGAATATACAGTGTAGTTGTGATGGCTGTAAGCAGAAAATAAGGAAACTATTGCAGAAAATTGATGGTATGTTAATCTTCATTTCATTTCTTTTGTTTTTTTTCCCTTTTTTTTTAGTTTATTAATTTGGGTTTTTGATTTTGTTTTGGTTTCAATCCTGTTTTTTTGTCGGTTTCAGGGGTTTATACTATCAGTATAAATGCAGATCAGGGGAAGGTTACAGTGACAGGAAATGTTGATCCAACTATACTTATCAGGAAGCTGGAGAAATCAGGGAAACATGCACAACTATGGGGAGCTGGTCAGAAGGGTTCTAACAATTTCCCAAACCAACTCATCAACCAGTTCAAGAACATGCACTTTGATGGTGGCAAAGGTGGTGGGAAAGACAACAAATCTCAAAAGGGGGGTGGTGGTGGTGGAAATAATAACCAGCAAAAAGGTGGGCAGCAATTTGGACTCCCACAGCATACGCAGCAAATGATGAAAGGGTCTAAAGATTTTAAGTTGCCACCTTCCAAAGACCAGAAATCTGTCAAGTTCCACTTGCCTGAGGATGATTTTGGTGAAAGTGATGACGATGATTATGATGAGTTTGATGATGAGTTTGATGATGAATTTGATGATGAGTTTGATGATGAATTCGATGATGATGAGGAGGAATATGGCCATGGTCATGGACATGGATATCAAATGCAAAACAAGATGGTACCTGTGATGGGAAAAGGCCATGGCTCATATGGTCCTAATGGCATGATTAATGGCCCTCCCATAAATGGTAAAAAAGGAGGTGGTGGTGGTGGTGGGGATAATGGTAAAAAAGGTGGTGTTATTGATATACCTATAGTAATGAAAGATGGGAAGCATGGCAATGGTGGAAAGAAAGGAGGTGGTGAAAAGAACAAAGGAGGGAAGCATGGTAAAAATGGTGGTGGTAAAAAAGGAGGTGGTGGATTACTAGGATTTTTTAAGAAGGCCAAAGGTGAAAAAAAAGATGTTAATCATAAGAAAGGTAAAAATGAATGGGATGGTAAAAATAAGGGTGGTCATAAGGGAAATGGAGGAGGCAATAATGGTGGTGGGAACAATAATGGCAATGGAGCTAAAAAAGGTGGGGGCAAAAATGGCGGTGGGGGCCATGAGATGAACAAAGTTAAAAATGGTGGGTTTCATGACATTGACGTTCTTAATCATGGCAAAGGAGGCGGGAGAGGTGGCGGAGGTGGTGGTGGTGGTAAGAATATGGGGCAGATGGGTGGTCAGATGGGTCACATTGGTCAAATGGGTTACACTATGGGCCAAATGGGCCATATGGGTCAAATGGGAAACTATCCAATGAACCAGATGGGTAATTTCCCTGCAGTTCAAGGACTACCAGCTGCTGCTGCAACAGCTGCAATGAATGGTGGTGGGTACTACCAAGGGATGGCCATGGGACCAGGAAATCCCTATAATCAACATCAATACATGGCCATGATGATGAATCAACAGCGTTTAAATGGGAACAATGGTGGGATGTATCAACCAATGATGTACGCTCATGCTCAACCATACCCACCCTATGCACATTATGGTCCCCCTCATCCCTCGCATGCAGCTCCCAATTCTGAATCTTACGCTCATTTCTTCAGTGATGAAAACGCAAATAGCTGCAATATCATGTAAAATTTTCTTAGATTTAGTTTTTTTTTTCCCCCCTTCATTTTCACCTTTATTTTCCTTGGTTTTTGCTTCTCTAGGTTGCTTTATACAAGCTTGCAAGTTTCAAGAAGACATTGCTGGTCTCTCTTGCCAATGGAAATTTTTGTTTTTCCTATAAAATCAATCCCTCAAACTCTTTTTTATTTTTATTTTTTATTTTTGGGGGGTTTAAGTCTTGGGCGATTAAATACTAGTAAGGGTACTTTGTAGAAGAAAATTTAGGTAAAGTTTGAGGGATCTAAGGGATGAATGATGAGTTGCTTTCTCAAAAGATGTACCAAATGTAATTTTATATGAATGTTGGTTTCAAATATGAAAACATATTGGGCATCAATCCCAATCTAATCTTTGGGAAAAAAACAAAGGTCCATTTGGCTTCAACTTTTGACTAATAATTTTTTTTTCCCCAAGATTGCAATCTTCAATTATTAGCTTTGAAGAAATTCCAGCTTGAGGCTCCCACGTTTTTTTTTTTTTGGAGTTTTCGAAAGTGATTGTCTTCATGCTTGTTGATCATTCATTTGTTCAATCTTTATGGCTTGCCCCATTTGGCTATTATTTTACAAAGGAAGCCGTAGCTATAGCTATGGTCGGCAACAAGGCGGGTCGATTGTTTGTCTTACCTTTGATTTCGACTTCTTCTCCATTCATGTCAATTCGAAATTCGTTCCAAGATGCAAATAAATTTTATTCAAAAGGTTTAAATTTTGATTCAATCAGTTTCTTAGATTTGATAAAATTAAATTTTTATTAATCTTTTTGTTTGCTTAATTAACAAATTAAATTTATTTTAATTACCTACGTATAATTACTTATTTTTTGTATACAATATTTAGCACTCAACCCGACAGATTCAAGCTTTTATTTTTTTATTTTTGCTAACTTTAACCATAATTTAAAAATAAAAAAATTATAAATATCGATATTTAAATTTTATATTAAATTATATAAATTAATTGAACTAAATTTAAAATTCTATACTCTATTTTTTTAGTTTCTCTGTTTATGATGGTTTGTGCGAGAGGGGTAATTAGCCCATCACCCATCTGCCATTGCTTAAAAGGATAAACTTTACCCCAAATTGAAAAGCTTGCACAAAATTTTCAACATTCTCCGGCTATGAAGCCCATAACTGTGGGTATATTAATAAACTTATTTAGCCAATGACCAGAAAACCGAGCAAACAAAAAGTGACAGGAGAGTACATATATCATTTTTATATATTTTTTATTATCGTAATTACATTCAAAATATTATATATATTATATAAATTTTAATAAGTTCATATATTCAAGTCATATTGTGTTTTGTATGGGGTTTTAGTCATTTTTTAAATGTCATGTTCGTGTCATCTAACTGTGTTGTATTCATAATTATTGGAAAAAGAACACTAAAGATGTTATTTATGCATAAGATTGTAAGAACATGCAATTACAAATAAAGATGTTCATGGGTTATGTCGGGTAGTGGCCTTACTGGTAAGTCTAAATGATTGTTAAAAATATTAAAATATTATTTTTATATTAATATTTATATATTTTATAATTAAATTTAAATAAAAATTATTAATTAAATAATGAATCAAACAAAACTAACTTAAATAAAAAAAAAACTCAAATTTGATTAACTTTGAAATAAATTAAATAAATTATCCGACTTTTGAAAAGTATAATTCCAAGCTATGCCTAGGCACATGAAGCCGTGTATGACTTTGTGTGACAAATGTTTCTAGCCTGCTGAAAGCTCTTACCCATTGCCAAGTGCCTTGCACACTAACCAATTCAATTTTGTTCCCTTATTTTTGTTGTTCATCTTTTAGCCTAATTTTTGCCAAATTTAGCATGTGAATCTGCATGTCAAAAGCCTCACTCTTAGGTTGCCAAATGCAAATAATGCCCAAACTTTATCACATGAAAAATGCAGAGATACAAAAAATGCCCAGATTTTGAGAGCCATTATTTGCCTATAAATTAACTCAATTTACCCGCTTTATTTCCCTCGCCGCTTTACCAAGGCAAGCTTTCCATTTTCTATCCATGGCTGCTTTTTTCCTTTATTTTGTTCTCATTTTCTTTTCCTTTTCTTCTTTCACAAGTTCCAAGCCAGACAAATTTGTTTTACCAGTTCACGAAGATAGAAAGACCAGTCTTTTATTTGGCTAACATTTACAGAAGAACTCCCTTAAAAGCAAGTCCCTATTGTTGTGGAGTTGAAATGGAAGGTTACTATGGGTTACTTGCGAGAAAAGTTACCTTTCGTCAACCGACCGCGCCCCTCGATGCCGAACGACTCAATTTGCTAGAGCCAGTAGTGATCACTATTGCCACACTTGCCCCGAGAAGGTCGCTAGACCAGGGTGCCACAACAACACATGTGGGCTCATGTCGGTGAACCCTGTCACAGTCCTAACTGCCACAAGTGAGCTTGCTCAAGATATGCTATCAATTCAATCCACTCAAGGGTCTAACCCTGGTCCCATGGTTAAGGTACCCCTCTTGTTCACTTGTGCACTTTCCCTTTCGCTCCAAAGAGGGTTACCAGGAAATGTTCAAGAGGTAGCTGGACTAGGGCACTTCCCCATTTCTCTACCAAATCAACTTGCCTTACACTTTGGATTTGCTGGTTTTGCTCCAAAATTTGCCTAATGTTTAGCTCGTAATGGGGTCATTTTCTTCGGGGATAGCCCTTATTTTATGCTGCCTGACGTAGAAATTTGGCGACCTTTAACCTACACTCCACTTGTCATTAGTCCACAAGGAGAGTAGCACATAGAAGTGAGATTAATCAGAATCAATAACAAGGGTGTTCCAATAAACATGAAGTGTTATCGATGGATAGACGAAGTGTTGGAGGCACGAAGCTCAGCACAATCGATCCTTACACTGTTCTTCAACACTTTATCTTCAAATCCGTCACTCAATTATTCGTCAAGGAGCTCTCTGATATTCCCCAAGTAAAACCTGTCGAACCTTCCGGGGTTTGTTTCGACTTAAGAAGAATCAAAAGCAACCAGGTCGAACCAAGGGTTCCTAACATCGAACTTGCGCTCCATGACAAGCATCTTCTGTAGGGGATTTTCAGAGCAAACTCCATGGTTGAAGCTGCACCAGGAGTTTCTTGCTTAGCTTTCGTCGATGGAGGGCTGAAGAAAACTCAAGGTTCAATTGTTATCGGGGCTTACCAAATGGAGAATAATCTTGCACAGTTTGATCTGGCTAGATCGAGGTTGGGATTCAGCTCTTCCCCGGTGTCTTTCAGGACTTCTTGCAATAATTTCAACTTCGCTGCTCTTCTATAAAAGATTGTAAAGATCAAGTTTTTCTTGATCCTACATTATATATGTCAACTTGTGATTGGTGCTTAGTTTCCAGTCGGTGGCCTTTTGCTTGCTTTTAGTTTCTGCTTCCCACCATGTTATGAACGGAATAATTAGAGTTAGCCTGGCCTTGTTTTCGTTATACATATATATATATATATATATGTCAATATAAGGCCATCTTTATTTATGTACTTTGGGGCTTTGGGGACGAATGAATTGTAACTATGTTGTTTTCATTGTTCGTTTTATTAAAGTATATGTATTTGATATTTGTATTAGACATATTTTTTAATATGAGTATAAGATATAATTTTTTGAAAACTTTTTAAATAAACAAGAAAACTTAAAAAAATTTGAACATTCCTATATCTAATACGTATTTATATCCGACATTTACATTAGAGATCGAATCACATACAACTATAATGTTAAGAAAATGGAAAAAATGAAACCATAACTAATCTAGTTGGTTCATGCATGCATTCCCAAAAGAGTGTCACTTCGTTAAACCATTTGTGTAGTCGAAAAACTTAATGGCAGATAGAATAATTTTTCGATCAAAATAAATAAATAAATCGTTACGCAACTTTGAACATAGTGCAATTATATGATATAGAGGAAATAATTAACGCATGACACAATATAAAATCATGTCAAATATTTATAAATTATTATCATAATAAAATTTATATAAATATATAATAATTTTAATATAATTATGACATATAAAAATATTCAGATTAACATGTTTACTTTTTCTCCCAAACAAAGAACTAGGAGTCTGGGAAGTAGGGGCATTGGATTCAATCCATAGATATATTGGCCAGAAGAACTGATAACTTACCACGTTGGGTCCAAAATCCTAGGATTTTTGGGCCTAAGGGAATTTTAGCGAGCCATTCGATCGGTGGTTTAGACGTAGTTTCAAGGGTCCGATTGAAGTCCTTTTGAGCCGCCCTGTGGGCATTTTCTCGCCTGCTCTCTACCCATTTTCCCAGCAGCCAAACAGGCTGTAGTTCTCCTTCGCTGTCAGTCCAAAGCACCCGTCTTGCGTGTTTTTGGTTGGAATCTAAGGCACCCGCAAAAAACACTCTCGATCAAATTTCCTGGAAAAGAAAAGAAAAATTCTCTTTATTTCAATCAAATTATCTCGTTCGCCAAATCTCTGACAAAACCGAAAGGTACCAAAGTCTAATTCTATTTTTACTTACAATTTCGCTTCTGTTTCCGTATGGTTACTTGGAAAAATGCAGGAAAATACAAAAGAGATTGATGAAATTTTGAGTCTTAGTTGTTTGATGGAGCTTATTTAACATAATCTTCAACTTAATTTAGATAAAATTTCTCTGCTCGAAACTCTTAGGTATCAGAAACATTAAATTTAACAATTATTTATGCCTTTTCTGTAGTTGTATGTTTTAACAGATAAATTATTAGCTTTTTTTTTTTTTTTCCTTTATCTTTTCAATTTTTGTTTCATTTGAGCTTATATTGAACTGATTTTCATTTGAGCTTATATTAGCTTTGAATTTTATGAGCGTGTAAGTTGTTACTTAAATTTCAATTTTGTTTAGAGGTTTAAATACTGTAATTCAAATTCAATAATTAATGAAACTTTTGTGTATTATTAGGTGGAAGAATGGGAAGCAATGCACCTACGAGTAGTGATAGAACGAGAACGAATTGGACGCCAACAATGGAACGATATTTCATTGATCTTATGTTAGATCAAATGCATGGGGGTAATAGATTAGGCCATACATTTAACAAACAAGCTTGGACCGATATGTTGTCCATTTTCAATGCAAAGTTTGGGTGTAAATACGATAGGGATACTTTGAAAAGTCATTATACCAATTTGTGGAAGCAGTATAATGACGTGAAGAATCTTCTTGAGCAAAATGGGTTCAGTTGGGATGATACAAAGAAATCAGTAGTTGCACCTCCGCATGTCTGGAATGCGTATGTCAAGGTGGGGATGATATTTTGGTTTCTGTCAAGGTCTTTGCATTTTTATTGCTCTTATTTGACTATAATGGATTTTCAGGTTCAACCAGATGCACAGGTGTATAGGAATAGAACTTTGATGAATTTCAGCGACTTGTGCTTGATATATGCGTATACACAAGCGGATGGAAGATACAGCAGGTCAAGTCATGATATTGACTTTGACGATGATGCTCAAGGGTTGAATTTCGGTGTGTTCTTGTTACTAGTAAGGTTATATATTTCCATTAGCATTGTTATGTACATTACTAATGCTTGGTTACACTGAGTCAGTTTGGGGTTCTTTATGATTATTTAAACCTCATAACTTTTTAAGAATCATGAGCAAGCATGTGGCTGGTAAACGTCAATATACAATTCCATTAATATATAGCCTTTTACGGAGTGTGTCTGTGTACGAAATGCAATCTACGAATCCCTTAATATAACCTTTGTTAAATCTTTAGTTACAGCATTTGTCGGCTTCTTAGTATGCTAATATATGTGTTCATGCTCACATTGTTTGCAAATTAAGCCAGACATAGCTTGTGACTTTCTTACTTATTCAAACATGTAAAATGTTAGAATGTAAACTAATCCAGACATACCAAGAGACATTTGAACATTTGATGATGGTTTTCTTTATTTGCAAGTGTCTCAAATTGTTATTGCATTTACATGCGTTCAGTATTGGTTGGATCTGTTTTTTGTGTTAGAAGAAAAAAACAAACTTTTTCACTAATTACTATATCGATTCTAGGTGTCGGAAGTACCATTCCCACAGCAAGTGATGAGCACCCAAAAATAGAATGGACGCCGGCCATGGATCAATACTTCATTCAACTTATGCTGGACAGTCTTAGAAAGGGCAATAAAAGCAAGAACACATTCAGCAAACAAGCATGGAATGATATGCTTGATTCCTTCAATGCCAAGTTTTGTTTTCAGTATGGAAAAAGTTTTTTAAGGCATAGATACAGGATGCTGTTGAAGCACTACAATGATGTTCAGAGTCTACTTCTACAAAGAGGGTTTTCTTGGGATGATAAACAACAAATGATAGTTGCTGATGATCTTGTTTGGGATAACTATATGAAGGTATATCTCTATCTCTTTCAACATGGAAATTGACTGATATAGCATATTATAGTTTCCTTTGTTATGTTTTAGGCACATCCAGATGCCTGTACCTACAGAAACAAGAAGATGCTGAACTACCAAGCTTTGAGGTTGATTTTTGGAAATGCAAGCAACAATGGAGTTTCAAGTTATACGCACCAAGGAAAATACACTGGGCCTAAAACATTACCAGCATGGACTGGTAAGCTTCGTTTCTGTGTAAGCAGATAAGAAAATTTTTTGTTCTGAAGGTTAGGATAGGGGATTGTATCATGGCATCTGATTGTTTGGCGAAGTTTGTAAACTTTACAAGAAATGTGGATAAGCTAGACTAACTGTTGTCTTAGCCTTTCGGTGCTTGATATTTTTCCCTTGTTGAATATGGATCTCTGCTCTGGTTTTCTAATTTCATTCTTTCTCTGACTGCAAGTTATAAGAAAATTCGCCTGATTAGATTATTTTCCTTTTAATAATTATCTTTTGTAGGGGCCTATCTAGGAATATAACTTTACTCTTTATGAAAGTGTTAGTAAATTGCTGTGTCTATGGTGATATATTTGTCTACTTTTCTTTTACTTTGGGATATGTCTATGATGGCTTTGCTACTCTTGTAGGTGAAGAAAACAAAGGCCATCTCCATGACAGAAATGAGATGCTGGGTACACTTTGGACACCAGCAATGAATCGTTATTTTGTTGACTTGTTGCTTAACCATGCACTTGGAGGGAACAAAATTGGTCATGTGTTCATACCTGAGGCGTGGAATCAAATTGTTACAATTTTCAGTATAAAATTTGGATGTCACTATGATGAAGATGCTTTGAAGTCCCGGGCCAGACTCTTGAGGAGGCAATATAATGATGTAAAGATGCTACTTGAACAGAATGATTTCTCTTGGGATGACACACGAGAAAAGGTCATTGCTGCGGATTATATTTGGGATGCTTACATTAAGGTGATTTTCCATATATCTTTAATTTTCTGTTCTCATTATTTCATGCTTTTTTCTTAGCTTAAGTGTAATATATGCAGGCACATCCAAATGCTCAATCATACAGAAACAAAAGAGTGTCTGACTATCACAAGCTTTGTGTTATATTTGGCCAAGAAAGTTCTAATGGAAGGTGCAGTATGGCCCAAAGGGTGTATCTTGAAAATGAAGACCCGGATTTGATGATTGGTATGCATTTATCTTGAAAAGACATGCATAATATGTCAAGATTTTTTTCCCGGGTGGTAATGAGGGTATTTTCTCTTGTTATTACGTTGTAGGAGATGACACTCAATTCCATGTCAGTAATGATTCTTCAAAGATTGATTGGACTCCTTCAATGGAACGACATCTTATTGACCTTTTGTTAGAGCAAGTGCGTCGAGGCAATAGGATGAATGGTGCTTTCAATACTGAAGTATGGATGGATATGTCTCTGTCATTCATGGAAAGTTATGGATTACGACCTGATGAGGAATTTTTGAGACTTCATCATAAAAGTCTTGGCAAACAATATCATGATATGAGGACTCTTCTTGATCAGAGAGTGTTTTCTTGGGATGAAACACGTCAGATGGTTACAGCCCGTGATGATGTTTGGGATACTTTTATCAAGGTGCTTTGCTTGTTTGTTTTGTTCTTAGATGTCAAGCTTTTTCCTTTTGAAAGTAGCTAACATATGGTAAATGTAGGAATACCCAGATTTTGACTCATACAGGAACAAATCCAAGCCAAATTATAATGATTTGTGCTTGATCTATGGAAATTCAACCGATGGGAAGGACAGGCGAGCATGTCGAGATGGTAGCTGCAATGGATATGGTGAGATTTTCCATTACTAAGATTATCTGCACTTGCATTAGTTCTATAAGTTGTGTTAATCTTATCATCTAAAAGTTTGGGCATTTACTATTACTGTTGATTTATTTACTAGTTTTAGCAACTTTGAGGATCATTACTTTGTCATTCAACCTATTCTTTGTCTTGAATTGTTCAAGGAACCATACTGAAGAATGGCTACTATGGGAGAACAGATTGGATACCATTGATGGATCGATATTTCATTGATCTAATGCTAGAGCAAGTTCGTCAAGGGAGTATGATTGATCAAAAATTTAGCAAGCTAGCCTGGGCTGATATTGTTGCAAAATTTAGTGCAGAATTTGGGCATCAATATGACAAAGATGTCCTAAAAAGTCGTTTTATGAACTTGAGGAAACGATTCAATGATATGAAACATCTACTTAACCGTGATGGATTTGCTTGGGACGAGATGCGGCTGATGATAATTGCTGATGATAAGCACTGGGCTACTTATCTAAAGGTGCTGTATGACCGAACTTTCCTGTTTACAAAATTTCAGATGTCCCTATTAGCTTAAATTTGGCTTGTGCAGGAACACCCTGATGCACGATCATACCGCAACAGAACTCTTCCTAATTATAATGATTTGTTCTTGATTTTTGGAAATGCAAATATACATGGGTGGCATTTGGAGGCAGAAAATTATGCCGGTGCATCTCGCTTCCTCTCTCTCTATTTTATATGTGTGGAAGGGAATTGCCTATGCATGGACAATGTTAATTCATTATTTTTCAGTGTCACATATATACTAAAAGTAAGTTTCAACTTTGTACTTATGTAGGTGAAGAGGAGGATGAATCCCCTTCTAGTAGCAGTCCAACGTGGATACATGGAACAGGTAGTGTGGGTATAAAATCAGAGATTGACAATGATGCTTTTGATATGGGGTTCAATGATATCTTCGGGGATCTGCAATCTCTGGCTGCAGAGTTTGAAATACCGGATCAAAGGAAAAGGCGGAAAACTGATGCTTCATCAATGCCAGCATCAAGAAAAGCTGCAAGAACCAATCAACAACAACTTCATCGATTTGATGAGAGGCCGATTATGGTCAATACTAGTTTTAACAATGAAGATCAATATTATAGCTCCATTGAAACCATAGTCGATGCTCTTCAAGCCATACCGGGCATGGATGACGTGCTCTTCTTAGACGCTAGCAAACTTCTCGAAGACGAGAAAAATGCTCAGATGTTTGTGGCAATGGATGTCAATCAACGAAAGAAGTGGTTATTAAGAAAGCTTCGGCAATAGCTTCTGTTTATCAGCTTTCTCAGCATGTAAAAGTTTGTTTCACTTTCACTTCGACCGTTAATGTCTGTGTGAGTTATTCTTCCTTCGTTCAGCCTCAATATGTGATTTATTTGTACTCAATAGATGAATATTTATATTCATAATGAAATTCCATAACTTTTGTTCTTACAAAATGGATTACATGTTCATGGTTGGATTTTTCATTTTAGTTGTGACAGGCAGAATCCTTGATTTGGTTAAACGAAGCCCCTAAAAGCTTCTATGCAATGTTTGGAAGGCCAGATTGTCCTTAGTTTGATGCTACGTTGCTCAGACTCAGGTGTAAGTGTCGAATATGGGTATGTTGGATTTTTTCTAAATTTTTTCTTGTACTTGGAGGGTTTTTAAAATAGTGTCGGAGGCAACATAGGTTTGATGTATGCTTAAAATTGGTTCTGGAAACTACATATATACCATGAAATTGCCAGCATTATCGATAGCAAACAGACCGGTGCTATGATGGCACAGGCAGATTACAAGTGTTTTTGCTTATACCTGTTAATCCGTTTACTTCTGTGATATTTATGTTATTTTTCATATCATAATCGTGTTTAAAGTATTAATTGACACATTAATAATTCGTATTTTATTGATTTTGACACATTCATGTATTCATATTGCGTTTGCATAATTTTTTATGTTATATCGTGTTTTAGTTTTTATTATGTTATGTAATGATATCGTGTCGAAAATTATCGGATCTAATTTTGCTGCCAAGAATGCAAAAACTAAAACCCTTTGAGAAGCAGGTATTTGGATGTTTAGCTTGATCTTCCCATATATTAAAATGGGTTACTAAATTAGATTTACATGTAAATTTACTCTAGGAAACCTGACTTGTGATAACATGCCATTATCATATTCAACCTCAAACGTTATCATCTGTTCTTGGGTGACCATATAAAGCTGGATTTCTACATGAAAGATATTCGGTGAGCCCACAGTAGTCAAGCAGTTTCGGATTCAAAAGAAATTTGGTTCATATTTGTCAAGTTTAAAAATTTTGGGCACAATCCACAGCTCGGTATAAATATTGCTTTGAGTAAAGGGTAATATGAGGTTAAAGAAACCTAAATAGTGTAACTCCGTCATTTTGTCGTCCTTTTAAGCTCATTAAGTATCGAAACGTGCTTCGAAGATTTAAATTCGGTACTCTTTAAAGGGTGTCTTGACTAAGTAAACTTAACCGGCTTTTTGTAACTTACAAATTACTCTCAATCATTAAAAAACAGGAAGCATCAACACCTGTCAACAGGAAGGTAATATCAATGTTAAAAAAATAATACCATCGATTGATTAAATTAATTAAATTAAAAATATTTATTATTTATTTAAATCTATATATATCATATATATATA
>JBBYHK010000022.1:16344161-16373416 GCA_038382065.1 Adansonia grandidieri | reverse complement strand
TTTTTTTTTTTGGCTTTTGGCCGTCTACTGAACTATCTAATGGTTAAACACTAAGTAATGATTTTATTTTATATAAAAATAAATCCTAATGAATTTCTGCACCAATTTTTCAAAATCAATTACAAATAGTAAATTTTGGTAGGGGTTAAAGGTTAAAGGTTAGAATAACTATTTTACAATTAATATTATACTAATTTTATTTATGAATTATGAAATTTTAATATTTTTATAAAAGGGAAAAAGAAAAAACACACACAAAAAAAGACAAAAATGCAAACAAAGGCAAGTGCACTGTGTTTCTACTGCAGGCAATCATTTCCAACGTAGTTTCCCTGTTCTGTCCCTCTCCAGTTGGGCGAAACCCGTTGGCCCACGAAGGAAAAAAAGGAGTAAAGAATATTAGATTCTTTCAAACTGGAAAAAACCATGTCAAAAACTCACTGAAAAACTCCTTACGTTTTGCAATCTCAGGTGACTCTTCAATGGCTTCTCCAATGAGGTAAAAGATAACCGGATGACCCCATACATCTTTTTTACACATTCTTCTCATGCGTGTTATCTATGTATCTAATGATGTATTCCTTTTGTACTCTGCACCGGACTAAGCTTGAAAAGTTACAGCTTTGAATTCCCATTTTTCAAATTGTACTGTATAGTTTATGCCATGTTCTTTTTGGGTTTTTTATGTATTTGAGTATTGATCTTGGTCATCTTGATGTATTATCGATTGTTTAAGTTTTCATGCTTCATGTTATGATCGATTTCTCTTTTGGATTTTAATCTTTATGGCAAAGAATTAAACTTTCATGGCAGAATTGTTTTATTCTTCTATATAGTTATGTTAGTTAGGTGTAGTAACGGAGGGTTTTTACTTAAGGATTGTTATATATACAATATCTTCTAATGATAAGAAAAATAGATGTGAAAGAAGGTGTTTGGAAGTTGAATTAGGAATCTTGCTATCTTTCGTCTTTGGTTGCTTTTTTGGGGGTTTTGGATTACATTGCCAAGAAGCCCTCTATTTTAGGGTTTTCCTAGGGTTGTATAGGCTAAATTTTGATAACTGCTACTAAGGCGTTTCTCCGAAAATGGATATTCTCTTGTTCAGAAATGTTGAGAGTAATGTTTTTGACTCGTCCCTGCCAAATGAATCCTGCCACTTTCTCCTCATTTCTCAAATAGATTGACACTTCATTCTTTCCAACACTAAATCAGCCATGAAGCCCGTATCTGCATTACCTAGGAACTGAAAATTCGCCAACGTTTAAAACAACTTGAAAAAACATAGTATGTTTGCACCTACGTATGAACCCAACTTTTTATTTGCGAGATCCAAACTGTATGGGTCATTAAATGGATGCTACATGTATTTGCATTGCTTTTGTATGGCATATGATAAAGCTTTGAATTCATCAAAGAGTTAATTAAACACCTATAATCAATGAAGTAGGCAGTACTACACTTTTGAATCACAGTTATCATCATCCAACTCTGAATAATTATGTGGTAGAGTTGATTTATTGAATAAAAACTCGAAGTAAATGAAGAAAAAAAAAGATTACTGAAAAGGATTTGCCTAGAAGTATATTTATATCGATAACCGTTGTATGGCAAATCGAAAGAAGGGCATGCAGTCATAAAAACAGATCCAAAACAGGATATCTGAGGTAAAAGAACTAATATTAAGAATCATGATATGCTGCTTGACATTGACTAGGGTACAATATCCAAATCCAATACAAGTACGTAAAATTTTGACAAGAATCTCTATCTGTTAGAGGGTTGAAGATTCATACCAATATGGATCTAATTTATCCATAAAGCGTCTGAAAATTTTGTTGTTAGTTAAAATGAAGAGACTTCTTGTAATATAGTTTATGTGAGATCTAGGAACTAGGTTGAAAGACTTACTAAATCAGAAGTTTTGATTCTCAAAATAAAAAATTGTTACCGCAAATCTCTACTTTTGGAGTAAGTTCATTTTGCTTGCAAATTGCTACTAAATCTGAAGGATTCTTGTAAAATGTTATTGCTCTTAAATATATTCAAGGTTCATTTTCTTTGTGTCTAGGGCTTGCGATTCTATCTTTAAAATAAGTAGACATGCATGTGAAGGAAGATGTATAGACATGGATTATGATGCATAAGTGCTTCCAATTTGGTTTAATCATCTTTGAATTAACATTAATAATTTGATATAACTAAGTCCAATATGACCTAATCTTATTTATTTTTCACCATGTTGTCCAAAGAAAACTTCATATATTTCTTATTTACTATCTTATTTCTCCATTACTTATCGGTCCTTTATCATTTTCCCAACTAAACTTCAAATGCATAATAGAGGGTTTTTTAGAATGAGAGCTGTGAAGCATTGATCGTGTGGTTTGAAGAGTTCCTTTTTTTTCTTTTAATGTTAGCACAAGTAAGCTTCCGTTTAGAAAGCTGACAAGTTGCTTTCTTGAAAATTATAAGTACGTGCATGCTACGCGCGTGTTATCCATTTGTGAAAGGCAAAGATGGCTGCACGTATTTCATTGCGCGCGTTTGTTATGTATGTATTAGACGCGCATAATGTGCATATCTTCCTGGTTTTGGTAATGGCAGCTAACCAGCTTTTTTACTTGGAAGTTTATGTATGCTATTAAATAGAGAATCTGGTGCAAAACATAGAATTTGCAGTAAAAGGAAAAAATATGAAAGGCAGTTAAGGATGTATTAATAATTTTAGAGGGAATAATAAATGAGTGCACCTGGAGAGCGTTCTTGCGTTAAGGAAGTGATCATTATATAATCCATGGTTGTAAATTTCAGCCATAACCTACATGAACTGTAAGCAGAATCTCTAAGACATACTTTCTTAGCAATGAGTTCTCAGTCTGTGATTACCGAAGAAGACGAGGAAGTTTCATCAGAAGAAGTGAGAACCCCTAATTTGAATAATGGGGTTCGAAGGTTTGAGCAAAACTACTTCAAATGTGATGCTTTTTTTGTTTTGATATGTTATTGGTGATTTGATGCATGCCAATGTCAAATTGAATTAGTTTTCCATTTTTTTACGCGTATAGTTTTGGATTTTTGTTTCATAGTTAGAAAAACTTCATTGCTCTTTCGGTGCTCAACTCTGTCACTGGCTATAAGTATTCTCAATGTTGTTTGAGAAACTTGCTTACGAATTTCATTGTTGTGACTAAGGATTCCCTGCCTGACTTAAATAATTGATATTATGGTATGTGTTTCTCCATGTCCTGTTTCCATAAGATTTCCTACGTGTTCTTTCAATGGATTATTGAAGAAGCCATGTTTTATTGCTGATGTTTTGAAAAAACTCGATAAAATATGATAAGACGTAGTTGGGCTGGAAGGAGACGTTTTATGTTGTAGAATTGCTTGTGAGAGGTAGCTTTTCTATCCTAGGGCTCGGCTTTGGTGTCCATGTGTAAACATGACAGCCTACATGTCTTCTGGCAGGTCTGATAGGGCAAGGGGTGAAAATTACGAGCCTAATCGTGTGAATCCCCAGCAACCAGTTCTTGATGTGGCTCCTCTCAATTGTGTGCCATACATTGGTCCAACTAATCCAGGTGACATGTTTTCTTCAACAACGAAAGAGAAGACTGAGGCCGTAGAAACATTTGGCCCATCTATGGTATTTCTGCCTTCACAATCAACCAGGGAGGAGTTGGATAATATCATGGCTGTTACCAAAAATGGAGTTACACTGACTGGTGCAGCAGCAACAGGAACAATGGGACCGGTTGTAGGGAAAGTAGAGATCGGTGAATTGGAGGATTCATACTACTTTCGTGTCGCCCTTCCTGGGGTATCAATGGATAAAAGTAAGTTTCTTTAATGTTTAAGATCATTCACTCTGCTCATGATTGCTTAACTTGCTTGAAATAAGATGGAGAACATCGATTTCCTTCATTTGATCAGAAAAGCCTTATCTTTCGATAATTATTTTCCGCAGCATTTTCTCTCCCGGTGCCTGTAAACCTCCATTCCAGGATTTATGATACAAGCTAATTTGGTTGTCGTGATTCATGAATATCAAATTCCGTCTGTTAGAAAAGAATGAATCATCGTATCGATCTTTCTTCCTATTTTATTAATGATTTTACTGGGGATAATAATTGAGATATCTGAATTTACGAGTGCAGGAGAATTCAATTGTGACATTCAACCTGATGGAAAGGTACTGATAAAGGGGGTATCAACAACTGGGGAGAAAATTGTGTGCAAGAACTTTCAAATCTTCCATATGCTGACACAAAATCTATGCCCCCCGGGAGAGTTCACCGTCTCGTTCCAGCTACCTGGTCCAGTCAACAACCAAGAAGCTACTAGTTGTTTGGCTGATGGGATGCTTGAAGCCATTGTGAAGAAGATGTAATTCTTCTCTGAAAACAATGGCTGCTGCTCTGCTAATGACTTTTCTTCCCTTGCATCCAATTTAGTGGTAATATGTTATAGGCTTTAAAGCATCAGTTTAGAACATTTCGAGACCATAAGATGAACTGAAATGTTGTAATAAATTCCTTTGGAATCAATAAAATAGTCATCTCCTGCCTTTCATTTTATCTGTTTTTCCTTTTTTCAATCAAATAGATGGCAATGGTATCAACCATTTAAGAGCTCACTGGAAGCAACCGGTTTTAATGTTTTCAATTTGAAAATGGAAGAATCAAACTTACATGCATGGATGTTGGAACCTAATCTCAAATTTGTTTCATTCTCAGAAATAAAATCTTCATTTCCAAACCCCATTTTCCAGATGTATTCATACATTTCAATTGAACTATATTTTCTAATTACTTTAGAATTGGAAGCCGAGGACTTCAATGCAATGCAACCATAAATCAAGGGGCATAAAAAGCAATATCCCCAAAACATGAAAGTCGTATCAACTCTACTTTCCCAAACCCAAAACGACAAACAGACACAAAGCAAAACGCGTCATAAAAGTCATAGCGTAGAGCTGTGGGGGGTCTCCTGCAACTTTTCTCTCCAACTACATTAAAAATAGGAGCTTGTCCAAAGGTAAGTCCTGCAAATCTGCTGTTTTGACACAACAATTTATGGCATGAATTTACCAGCTACATATAAAAGTAAATTAATTTAATAAATTCTTATTTTTCTGCATGAACAAGTGAAATTTTGAATCTTTGAACTGTTTTTTTTTTTTTTTGCATGATCTGATACTCTTCTCCATTTCCGATGAAGCTTGAAGGATGAAAAGCACAATAGTATTAGAAAGAATCAATCTTTATATAGAAGAAAAAAAAAATACAAAAAGCTATAATTTCTTATTTGTTCTTAATTTATTGCTTGCTAATTGCTAAATGTGATAGAACCTCGTTACTTGTTATTATTTGGTATTTTCAAGTTCTGGGTTTTCCTTGCTAAATCAGTTTATGATTCTCTCAATGTCGTTGCATGAGCTATGATGAAAAGTGTAAATGAATGCTTGAGCCTAATCAGTGTGCTGTTCTAGGGTTGGAAAAATTTTGCCATATTTTGGAATTGGCTTTTTGTTTGGTATTTCAACCATGTAGAGTTACTAAAATGTTTGAATGGGCTCATCACAAAATTGAATGGCTTAATTACAAGAAACCCACATCGAGAATATCGACATGCCTTTTTTTCAGATTCTACATCCAGCACCTGCTGTTTTTCCCTCGAAATTATGGCAGTTTTTTCACACTTTCCTGTGTGATTCTTTTGTTTCTTATTCTTTATGGTGTCAGAATGGAAAGCATACGTTTTTTTTCTGGGAAAAAGTTAGAGTTAATATATGTAACTTTTTCGACGTGTCTATTAAGGATTTTGTTATTTAGTCAAGTTTTAACCGGAGAGTTTGATAAGAGAAGTTGAATGACTTTTTCATATTACTGAGGTGAAATAGTATTAGAATCTGAGATAGTGTGATTCAGTATGAGTTGCATATCACAAGGGTCCAATTATCGATATGCCAGTTTATAAGTCGAACAGAAAATACAACTTGATCAAGCTTACGGTTTTTAATTGCAATGTCTAAAACTAGTGATTTTACAATGGAAGTGACAGTGTTTTGCATATATGAACCGTCTTCTTGAAGAGATTTTCTTTATTGCATTTCATTGGAAAAATGAAGGTTAACCTGATGACTTTATCGGGGCTGAGACAGAAAAGGATATGGCTGCAATATTTGCACCAAACAAGTAAGCTGAATACTAATAATCTTCGTCTTTTGATGGGATAGAATTTTTGCATAAAACGCAACAGTTTCTTCTTCAACGTACCCTAGGGAAGTAGTTTTTGTCGATATTAACTCATGAAATTAGGACATTTTTTGAACTTAAGTTAGTCCTAATTATGGGAATTTATGAAGTAATTTTGGTAAACTAGGGTACATCAAGGTAAGGATAAACTGGTGCTACCATGTTAGTGAATCTCTAGCCTTTTGCCATTCAATGAGAATAATGGAAATTATCCTGACAATGAAAATTCCTTCTGAGATTCTATTGATTCCTCATTAATATTTTTTATTTTTCTCGAAATTTCTAAGGAACGGCCCTCATTGCTAAAATGTACATAGTACTAGCTGCATATAAAGCTCATATCTTCGACCAGAAAATGAAACCGGCTGCATTACTAGCTAGGTCAAGTTGTCTTCCATGGCAGCACCTTCATAAGAAATAACATATGTGCATAAAGACCATGGTTTTTCTACCTTGAAGCTCAAATATCTCAAAAATTAATAGTGTCGCGTGTCAGTTACCTTATTTCTAATGGAAACATGATATGCATTAAATAGCCCGATGTTTTGTCTTTAGGCTACTAAAACGGTGCGCGCCGCATGTAAATCAACACTGCGGTTTTAATCCCTCGTGCGCCACGGTTTTAATACTTTGCACCTATCTATAAATATCATCTATTCTACTGAAACATGTTGTATATATTTCTATGGTAATTCTCCATAGGGATAATCGTTCCTAAATCACTCCATATATTGATCACAGTTAGATTTCATGTAATAATCATGGAGGAAGATCAAGATGAGGATGATGCATTTGTTGTGATGCCAATGTATTTCGAAGATCGGATCAGTGAATTACCAGAAAAATGTCCTCCCAATGACAACACTCACATTAAAGGTTTGATAAGCATATCCATATCACTTGACGAGATTTCCCTTATCCTTTTCTTCATCCCGCCCCCCTGCCTGATTCAATTATATCAGGATATATATTGCTTCGAATTTATACATTTTGAATGCCATATACGAGTATTTAATCCACTCAAGGTGTCACGGGGATAGGGGCTTTCGAAGTAAAGCATCTCATAGTTGAAATGATGTGTGGTTAAATATGTTTGTGTAGGCTTATATTTCACTCTGTTTGATAAATGTAAATATATGGAGTGGAAGATTTGCAATGATATCAGGTTTCTCCAACAGCTAGATATATGTGGATTTATTAGTTTCTGATTGCTTTAATCTATCTGCATACTCCAATTTTGACGAGTGGTGAAAAGATTTATGGATTACAAACTTTTCTTGATATGGGGTCAGTAGGAAGAATATTGTTTGTTAAATGCAATGTTGTTTACTTTTTTTTTTTCTGAGTCGAACCTGAACATCTGGTTATTCATCTCATTGCTGGAATTAATGTGATTATTGGCTTTCATATGTGCAGCGTAATTCTGTTGTGGCATTGACGGTGTTGGAATAGTGATAAAAGGAGTCATTGCCTTTAGGAGAGAGAAGCTGGGGGGTCCGCGACCAGCGGTAAGACTTGTGGCTTGAACCGGAGAGAGCTGCCACAGGTGAAAAACCACGAGGTAGTCACAGCCGACTGATAGAACTGTGAGGAATCATGGCTGCCAGAGAAAAAAAAAAGTCGTGGTTTCCGGGTTATTGCTGAAAGGCAAGCCATTTGGGTTCTAGCAGGATAGAACTGTGAGGAATCAGGGCTACCAGAGAAAAAAACAAGTCGTGGTTTATGGGCTATTGCTGAAAGACAAGCCATCTGGGTTCTAACAGGATTCTCATGATTGAAATGAAAAAGATGAATGTGAATCCTTAATGAATATATTCAGCATCATATTAAAGCTTAATAAAGCCCCCAATCAATACTACGCCGTGGAACTATCATGATTTTCTTCATTCAAACAGAAGATACAAAGAAAAATCATCTTCTTCTGAGAATTATGTGCATGAAGACTTAAATGCCTATGATGTGAAACTATGTTGCTCGGATTTTGATGTGAGTGTTTGATGCGTATACATGTGTAATACAGATATATTTAATTTTTTTTAAAGTTTCTTCATTTTGGTGGGTGATATTTTCATATCTATATCATAAAATGTATTGGACATAGATATTTCAAGAAAAATAAAAAATCGAAGCAACATGGATGTGAAAAGAAAATATATATATAGTAGAACTTGTGGTTTAAACCAAGCCCAAGAAAAGCAAGAAAAGATGTGCTGGTTTCAGGTTTATACATAAGCAATTGCAATTTCATATTGAGCAAATGGCTTTCCTGTCCAAATATTGAAAACTTCACTCAGTGCATTATATATATATATATATATATATATGTATGTATGTATAATTAGGGTTTATTAATTGTTCTTACTGTTCAAATTACCATTCCTGATAACACAATTTGTTGATCTATATGACAAAATACAAGATCTGCAAATAGTCATTGTTTTGAGGAATTAAAAAACTATACAAAAAAGGCATAAGGTTTCATCGCTGATTCCTGATTGCTGCTGACCAGAAATAAAATGACGGAGATATCAAATTTCAAGTGCCATTGCCTTATGTCAAGCTATTAAATGCAAGTTTAAGTGATTCGTATAGTCATCGGTAAATCTGCTATATTAGATAAATTTGAAATTCAAATCGAATTTCAACTTATGCAAGTTTACTTGTAACTTCAACCTTACTATGATGTTATTGCAGTTTGTAGTAATTAAAATTGATAAAGAAACAAATAATTCGTATGAATACACAAATAACTTAAATAAGCAGAAATCAAATTGAAAAATTCTGGTATTGATGATAGCCTTTTTCTCTTACAATGCTCATCTACCTCTTCTTTTACCTCTCCTTACAATTTCCACCATTGGAGAAGAAGAAGAAAAACCCCTAGTTTCTTTAATCCATTTTATCGCTTCATTTCCCCTTAACCCGAACCCTACCAAAATTCCAATGCAACAAAACCTAAAAACCCAATCTTTAAGCCCTCCTCTCAATTCCTTAATCAAAGCAAGCACAAAAAAGCCAAACCCAAAACCCCAAAAAGCACTTCACTGCTTAACTCTTTGCCAAACAAAAAGCACAGAATACAAGACCCTAAAATCGCTAAGAACGCTATAATTTTCTTCCCATTTCTTCTTCTTCTTGTTGCTGTTGTTCTCCATCCATTAAAGCTTCCTCCTTTAAGACCATTCAAAAGCCTGAGTCCTCCATCTCCACCTACCAAATTTTGGACAACTAGATCCAACGGTTGTGGTAAAATCTTGAGATTGGAAGACAAAATTGAGATCAATTCAAGCATGAATGTTGATGTTTCAGACCCATATTTCCTTCTGCTTTTTCTTGCACAAAAAACTGGTTTTTGGATCTGGGTTTTGCGTGAAAGCAGAAGAGTGGTGGAGAAAATTGGAGACTTCGATGAAAATTTGAAACTTTGAAGAGAAATAGCCGCTTCAAGAAATGGGTTTAAGAAAAGATTGTTTTCCAAGTGAAGAAATTGGGATTTGATTTGAAGAGTCTTCTGCATTGTTTGGCATTTGAGTTCCTGAAAAAGAATAATGGGTGGGAAAAGAAAAACCAAAACAAACAGAAACTCTGCCAATAAAATTGAAAAAAAATTATGAACGTTAGATCATTCTATTTAAACTTGTTTGAGAGGAAAATTGGAAAAAAATGTGTTTGATGAGGTCCATGAAGCATTTTTCATTTTTCTTTTCTGTGGGCTAAATAATTCAGAGGTCTCTGTATCAAGCAGCCTTTTGGTCCTACATTTGGGCTAACAAATCATCCACAAATCTTCGATAACACGAGGCTTTTTAAAGGCATTTGGAAGTTGGAACCCTGAATCCTGAAAGACGTAGCGATTGACAGTAGTAGATTACGTAATTTGATGCACGATGGCGTTACGTAATAAAAATACGATATTAAAAATTAATTAAAATAAAATAAATTATAAATTATAAATATATTAAAATTTACGTAAATATATAATATTTTAAATAAAATTATAATATAATAAAATAACATAAATATGGAACACATTAATTGTCGGATTTACGTTGGAGTGTTAGCCCAACTCCAAACAAGCTACAGTACAGCAATATTTCCACAAAATTGATGCTGACAGAGCACCTAAACATAAGATATGAAATTCTCTGCTCTGGAAAAAAGGACATTATTGGATCAGCTTCATACAGACACAGAGTAGAGAGATTGAGAACGGTAACAGGCATGGCAGAAAGCTTTGAGTGTGGAGCTTTCATGGAGAAATTTACTGTCCAACCAAGCCCTTCACCTGTCGATCATCAACACAAACTCCTCTTGAGTGGCCTCACTTTTGCTGTTAAAGACATGTCGGTCCATGTTTATATGACTTTGTTACAAACAAAGATCAATTTTCAGCTTTTGATTATTGACTCTTTGTGCTTTCTGGTTTGCCTGATGGGAAATAATTTTTTCAGATTAGCAAGTATGGAAACAGATTTGATCTTGATGGATACGAAACCGGCTTCGAAAACCCTGACTGGGCAAGAACTCAGTCAGCTGCAACATCTACGGTACCAGCTATGTTGGACATCTTATGGGCTGGTGCAAATTGTGTTGGAAAAACTATGATCGATGAAATGGCTGACGGGTAAGGTTTGTTTCGTAGGTTTTATGATTGCAAATTTAATCCCTTTTTCTTGATCAATACCATATCTGGCCTCCCTTTCAAGTGTAATACGGTTGCTTCAAAGGTGAAAAACAACTTGTAACCTATTTTACCTAGACTCGAGATAAATATCGGATACTCGTATGTACTCTAAATAGATATATTCAATTTTTTTTAAGTCTGTATTTGATACAAGTATAGGAAGATTCCGGATAACGTAACCCTGTAACTTTTAGCATTCAGTCAGCTTAATGTGTTTGAAGCATTGATTACTATTTAATCACTGCAGGCATGAATTTAGGAAAAATCATACTGAATGGATCAACAAAGTGAACCTGATATAGGTCCAGGAATTTCACTGGCAACATATGAACCTTGTATTTTTATCGAATGCAATTTATGTACTTTGACGTAGGCTTCCATTGCTTTTTATAAGCTAAGAGTCTAAGACCATACTCGGATTTGATAATGAATGTCGGATATAAGTAAATATTTTACACGAATATGTTTAATGTTTTTTAATTTTTTTTTCATATACTTGGAAGGTCTTTGAAAAGTTATATTTTCGTACTTATGTATAAATATACGTCATATATGAATACATAAAAAAATAAAGAATCCGAGCAACATAAAGTTAAACTTTTTTTTTCCCGTAATAACCATATCTGTCTCTTATCAATAACTCTGCTTGAACATGCTGTTGTAAGGAGCATGGCATCCTAGCCATCCCTACAGCTCCAGGGGATCCACGAAAACTACAAACTGATCAAGCCACACTGGCAATATTTTGTGCTAGGGCTTTTCACTTGCTCTTAATTGCTGGATTATCCGGATTCTGTCAGGTTCGAACTCGAAAAAAAGTAAATAAATAAAAAAGCTTCTTTTTTTCTCCTTGTTTTTAGCGGTACTTTTCGGAATACTTATCTGTCTGGTTTTCAGGTAAGAATACCTCTGGGAATGCATAATAATCTTCCTGTTTCTATCCCCTAGCAAAACATGTTTCAGATGCATTAGAATTTATACGATACCCTCAATGAAGAAATTGCAATGCTCAGAAATTGATTGACTATCAAATTGAGGCAGCTTCTTAGTAAAATATTCACGGGAAGACCTTGAATCCAATTCTTCAAATCTTCTTCATTACCGCATTTTCCAGTTTCAAATTTACTGCTTCTGTAACAGATCCGAGTTTGCATTTGAAATGGCATTATTCTAGATCTTTCACAGTTATAAGAACAATAGAGTAATTGTGTCAATTCCAATATTGTCAGCTCTTGAAACTGCTCTAAACTTTGCATGATCCCAATACTGAGCTGTTATCCATATTTGAGGTGAATATCTAGGTAAATATCGAATGTGAGTAGTCCGAATGCAACACTGCTAATTTTTTTTAAATTATACCCCAAAACAGACAATCCACAAAAATGTTCACCAGATACAAACATTTGACAGAATATGACATGGCTCCTCCTTTATTCCATTATTACCTTTTTCTTCTTACAGACACCAAGCACCGTAGATGTTTTCTTTACAAACTAAACAGCCCTAACATCATCATTCTAAGCACAGATTTGGCTCCTAGTCTTAAGGCTGCCTTACCAAAGGCTACTTACATTTAGAAATACATAAGCTGTTTATACCACTCTTACATACAGCAAACCATATAAAACACTCTTTATAACATAGAAGAAACTAAAAGCAGAAGCTTTGGGTTAAACCCTGTATGCATATGGCACCGTATCAAGCATTCACAATGGCACCACCGTTTGGATGGAGGACTTGGCCACTTATGTAGGAGGAGCAGTGGTTGCATGCAAGGAACACGTAGCATGGGGCAACCTCGATGGGCTGGCCGGCTCTTTTCATTGGAACTTCAGATCCAAACTGTGCAGTTTCCTGTTCATCGAAGGATGCTGGTATCAGTGGAGTCCATATGGGTCCGGGTGCAACGCCGTTGACGCGTATGCCTCGATTGATGAGCTGTAGTGAAAGGCCTCTAGTGAAAGCCACAATGGCGCCCTTGGTTGCTGTGTAATCGAGTAGCATATCGCTACCTTTATATGCAACTATGGATGTTGTGTTTATTATGGAACTGCCTTCCTTCATGTGCTTCAAAGCATGCCTATGAACATCAAATTACCATTTTTATTGATGAGTGATCACATTTTACTGATGTTCTGGGAAACTTTAAAGCATTACCTGACCGTGAAGAACTGGGAAAAGATGTTGGTCCTAAACACCCTTTCAAGCCTTTCCTCATCGATCTCCTCCACACTGCTAGCCTTATACTGTTCAGCCGCATTGTTAACCAGAATATCGATCCGACCAAAAGCCTTCACCACCTCATCGACAACCTGTTTGCAGTTCTTATCGAACCCCAAATCAGCGGATATAGCTATTGGGTCCTTGGCGTCCGGCGTCTTCTCCTTCCTCAGCATCTCCAGAGTGTCTTGTGCATCCTTGTCCTCTTGAGACTTCACATAGGTAAACGCCACGGTTGCTCCCTCTCGGACAAAGCAGTGGCAAACTGCTCGGCCAATCCCAGAATCACCTCCAGTAACTAATGCCACCTTTCCCTGCAAAACAGAAGAAATTTAATCAAACATGCATGCATGGAGTATTTCCATGAGGAACAAGACTATCCAATAATTTTCAAGTTTAGAAATAACAAAAGGTTTCTGATTAGCAGATATTTAAATTGCAATCGCGATGCATTTTAGTCACATGACTTATCATATCAGGTGATTATGAACGTGAATACTATCACAATCGTGATTGTAGGCGATTAAGATAAATATAATCGATTACGATAAATATTTATGATAAAATATAATCAATTATTCGTTGATAAATAGAGAAAAACCTAAAACAACAATTTTCAAGAAAAAAGAAATAAATGAACTTAGATATATAATGTGAACATTGAACTGTGATTAGGAAACTATACTTGAAGCTTGTTAGAAGGCTTGTAATCAGTGTTGTTGAACTGAGGGATAGGATTCATGGCATGTTCTTTTCCAGGCTGTGAATCCTGTTTCTGAGGAGGAAACTGCTGCTGCCGACCAGAAGCCATTAATCTGATCTCTAAAAATCTAACAGGCTTCTGACTCCTTGGAAAATGGTTTCTGTGAACTCTGAGTTGGGTTTTGTTTGGATACCAGCAAACTACAGTGGCCAAGACTCTTGAGGAGCTAAGCGAACTAGAAAACATATTTATAGCGTAGGATTTGATCAGTGCAGTGCACTGAATAGGAAAAGTTGATGCAAATTTTAATATGAGTTTTTTCAGGTGGAGACGTAGGGTCACGTGGCAGTACAGTTGTCCACGTGTCATGCCAGCTACATGCAGTGGACACATCAGGGGGGGGGGACAGACAATTTTGTTGATATGGGGTCCCCATGTGAAGTGAAGAAGTTCTGTCACGATCTTCGAGATCGAACATGAAAATTTTCTTAGCGGGAACTGTAGTCATTAACTGGTCTTTTTCTGATCTCAATTTCTGAACCATGAGAAATGGACTTAACCTTTAGCATTTTTCTTTTAGATGAAACTTTCATTTGATCAGTAAATTGCAGGATATTTTATCTTTTTTAGACAGATAAATGTGTTTTTGGTAGTTATTGTAAATGTAGACAGATAAATGTGTTTTTGGACAAACATTGTTCAGCTATTTATTGGTGTTAATCCAATCCAAAGCTGAACTAAGCTTTACTTTTTACCAAGTCTTAGACTCAGAATGTAGACAGTTATGAAGTTTTTCTCCTTGTAGTCTAGTCGTAATAGCGTTTAAAAATGGGCAGTAAGGGCCCCAAGCCCATTTAAGTGTTCGATTAAATTCAAACCTAGGAATGTAATCTAGGTTGAAAATGGACGCTAACCTACAATAGTGAAACTTCACAGAGTTAACACATGAAAGAAGCTTATACTAATGGTAAATTTTGTTAGCTCGAGATTGAGTCAAAGAGACGATGATATTCTGACGCTTTTGCTGAGTTTCTTCACAGTTCAGCACGCTTACATTCCGACTTCATTCAGTATCTTTCTTGTCCCCATGCTCAAAAAAAGGTTGTTAGCTGTATTTATCAGTCTTCGGCTTAATAGTTGGGTTTTGGTGTTCGAGCACCATCGGCACCAATTAAATTTCAGTGTTCGAGCACTATAGGACAGGACACTAGCTGAGTTTTGGTGCTCAAGCACCATCGGTACCAACTTAACCTTGGTGCTTGAGCAGTATAGGTACCAGCTGGAATTGATGCCCAAGCACTACCAGCACCAGTTGAGCCCCGGTGTCCAAGTGACATCCAGCACCAATTGGATCCGATGTTCAAGCTTTATCAACATCAGTTGAGCTTGAATAAGTATCGCAAATTGAGCTTTTTCTCTCCCACATTTCATAAACATCCTCTCAAACAGGCTGGAGAAATATCAGCACTGTAAAAATCAGATGGAATTCTTCCACCACTATCAATCTGAAACTGTAAATGCTTTTTTATTCTTGTTTTGCTGAAATTTGACTTCCAATTGTTTATTTTTTATGGATCAAAGGCCATAAAAGTGAACAAGTAAACATGGGATGTGATGAATCTGAACAGTCATGTTGTACAGTAAGTTTGGAATTTGAATCCCAACGTCTTTGTACAAAATACATGAGATCGGATTAATGAGAAAAAGGAAAGGAGAATTATTGATCTTGGCATTGATTTGTGAACAACATTGACTCAAAAATTTTGATCAAGAAAAGCCAATAAATGATATAAAGTCCTATTACTTTCCAGTTCTGCAGCAGCAAATACAGGTCTTATACAAATCAAAAGATTCATATCTTAGAATCCTAGAAAAACTATGAATATATATAAATCCAAAAATAAAAGAAGAAAGTCTCCAGATTTTCTAAGAGCTATAAATCAACAGCTTCCACTTTGTGTACATACATACACACACACACACATATATATATATATATGTATGTATCAGTTGCTTGCATTGCTACCTGTTGTGCAGAGGATCAGGGGAAGAGGGTATTTCTCTGTGACTGGTTGCAAACAAGCCATCAGTTTCACTATCAGGATTTTGCTTCCAAGTTTTGTGAGGCCTAATCTCTTGATATTCCAACTTGTATGCAAGAAATCTTGCACCCAAGGCTCCATGGTGTAGCGCTGAAGTACTCAGCAATATAAATAAAAGACAACCTACCAAACCCTTTGACAACATGGTCTCTCTTTCCCAATAAGCTAAATTATAGGGAGTTCGGACTAACAATTTAAGCTGGTAGATTATTAATATATAGGGAAGAACAGCCAAATATTCAAATGTTGCTTCTGTGTTTGAAAAAGTAACTTTTAAAAAATCGATTTTAAAGTATTGACGTAAAATCTTTAAATTATCGGTTTAATCAATTTGATCGAAATCGATTGAATTTTCACTAATTTTTTGAATTTTCAATTTTATATCATACATTAACTTAGATTAGACGCTGATTCAACCGACCAATCTCATTCCTATTTTCAACTGTGATAAAAGGTGAAAAATTCTTCGGTCAAATTCTCTTGCATTGACAATGAGAGTGATCTTTAAAGACTTTTTCGGAGGCAACTTTGAATGAGAGGAGCCCATTAAAGCAGGTTAGCATTAATCTAATTATGCTGATTACCAAGTTGCCCCCAAATGATAAATTTGCAAAAGAAATTTGTCTTGGGGAGTTAATCAAAGTTACTAAGCACATACTCACAAAATTGCGTTAGTTAAGCAAAACCCAAACACTTATAATTGTTGTTACTTGAATTTAAAATAAATATCAAATATAAATACATATTAAATAAAGAATCCGAAGAACATAACTATCTTAATTATGCAGTGAAGCCTATAACAGTTTTAAGTTATTGATATGATTTATAACGTGATTAAAATTAAAAGACATTTTAAAACTTTTGAGAGTCATTAACACCGACGTGGTCCATTTCCAGTCCAAATCCAAGACTATATGACAATTTCCAACAAATAAATAATAATTTAAAGCCAAACCTAACCCCGAAAGGGTTGTCTCCTAACTCATAAGGGACCTCATTTTCGGGATCTTACGTTTGACTCTTACTTAGGTTGCTTTTCTCTCTCCTCCGTTTTCCACTTCCTAAAGATTAGATTGCTAATATCCATTCAATATTAATGCATTTTTTCAAGGACTACCAGCATTTCACATTTCTTTATTGTATTTTCCATTTGTTTTTATTATTTTTTGTATTTCAAAATTAGGATATTTGAATCTAACTTCTTATAATTTATTTAATTAATGAAATCATTTTTAAGTAAAAACAAAAAAATAAATTCAAATTAAAAAAATTTATTTAAAAAAATTGAAACTTAAACGTGTCTTATCCAAATTTAATTTAACTAAAAAAAATTTAAAAATCTAAATCTAAATTTATCCGAGTTCGAAATGATTTTAATATGAAATGATTCGAATAAAAAATATTTAAAAAAAGCTCAATTTTTAAAAGAAGTGACGTAACTAAATTATCAAAAATTAAATTTAAAATTTTAGAAAAAAAATCAAAAATTATGTGTGTTTTTCTAACATTAGGTTCGGAGAATAAAAACTGTATCACATTTAAAATTTGATAAAATAAAATATTAACAAATATAAATTGCGAATATCAATATTTTATAAAATCTTCTCTTATTTTAATATACGACATCTTTTATTAAAAAAAAAAAACAGGCCTTTGCCTTTTTGAAGAAAGCAAAACCAAAGGCGTCTTCATCTTTTTCTGGTGTAGGGTTTAGGTTTCAATTGATAATATTTTACTATAGCTTATGACAGCTCTTGATCAATGTAAATAACAATGGTTTCCATAATCTTGTTGTTGAGATTGGTCTTTACTTTAATCTTTTTTTTTCTTTTATTTTTATTTTCAATTTTTGAGTGATTATGATGATAAAACAAGGTCCAATAAGCATCCCCCAACGTGCTAATTTATTATAAAATTATTAGAACTTCAAGGCCCCAGTACGTGAGATGAGAAGCCCACACGTTTTGACTTAATAATACAGTAAATTTAATAATTTTAGATGTGATGTAAAATTATAATATATTTAAAAAATATAAAATTAATAAAATTAATATTAAATATTTAAATATAATTATTATATATTTATATTTATATTTTAAATTTTAAATTAATATAAAAAATTATAAAATGTAATATAAATACATCCATTATTATTTTGATGCAATAACAGAAACAGAATTCATGAAGCATCATTCCAGGGATTCTTCCAATTGTTTCATTCAGTATCTGATCCAAAGCATGAAATGATGTAAAGTTCACTGCCTGCTCTGCTGGTTTTAGAATAAAAGTTTAAGTTTTTATACTAGAGTGAGCAAAATATTTTAGTTTTTATATTATTAAATTTAATATTTTAATTTTTATATTTTTAAAATTATAGTAAATAGATAAAAATAATTAACAATGTTAAAAAAATTATTTAAATACTGATAAAACATTAACGTATTATATATAAAATTTTAAATTTTATACTAGAATAGTTTTGGACCTACAGTCGGGTTTGGGTTATTTTTTTATATAAAATTTAAAATTTTATATCATATAATACGTTAGATTTTATCGATATTCAAATAATTTTTTAACATTGAGATGAATTATTGAAATGAAAGACCAAAGATACAAGAAAATTTTCGAGTACTGAGACAGATTATTACAATGAAACCAAATTTTGGTCCATTTCCTTGGCCTTCACCCATCAATAAGAAGATGTTCACCCTAATAATTAAGATTTTTATGGGTTGGATTGAATTTGTAATCCAAATTTTTTAAACTCTTTTATATAAGATCAGCTCATAAGCTATTTCATTGTCGATAAAAACGTTAAAATATTAAAAAATTATTTTTATGTTAATATTTATATATTTTATAATTAAATTTAAATAAAAAATATTTTTTATTAATTAAATAATAATTTAATTTAATTTTAATCGAGTTGATCTAATTGTTTGACCTTTGAATATGTCAATTTAATAATAAGATCATTTTAATGATAAAATTATCATGATGACATCGGAAATGACATCAAACGTAATTTAAAAATCTAAAATTGAATAATTAATGAGAAAATGATTTGTCAAACCTTGGATTTCAATGTTAAAATTTAATATTCGTTGGTTTTAATTGCATTCTTTACAATAATTTATCAATATTATAATATGAAATTGAATGTAATGTGCAAATCTATAAAATAAATTAAAGTAATCTCCCTACTTGGTTTTCACCTGGGGTAATTTTGTAATATTGATGACATTGAGAGTTGGTTAATAACCGAAACTCATTTCATCCAAAATTTGTTGTTTTATGTTTCTATTTTTATTTGGTGTATTGGGGTTATATTTGTGTTTTTTATAATATATTTAAGTAAATTTTAAAATAGTAATAATTTATTTTATATAGATTTTAGTATTCTTGTGTATTTATGACTTTTTTATTGGTGTATTTTATGATGTAAAATCATATTGTTCTCGAAATTATTAAGTCTAACTAACGCTACTCAAATAACTTCAAATTTTAGGTCACGTATCATCGTATTTGCATTTATGTCACGTTAATAATTCATCTTATGCAGATTTTGATACATTATTCATCTATTCATATTGTGTTAATATTATTTTTTTTATTTTGTGTAATGTTTTAAATTTTTTCTATATAATATTCGTGATATGTTAAAATTTATATATATTTTGAATACGAGTATAACATAAAAAAATATAAATACATTATGTAGTAATTATGAAAAATTATAATTATTTACCACACGTAGAAGCAATAGGAGATAACTTTCATATTATTTTATAAGATATTTGTAATCTCGAATTTCATGTGAATTTTATTTTTCTAACACTGTTTAATGTATACATAAAAATAATTGAGTTAAATGATTTACTTTAACGTACAACATAAAATGTAAAAAAAGCACATGTTTCATGAACATTAATTAATTTTTGCCGATCAATAAATTATAAAAAAATAAATTAATGATATAATTTAACATTTATTTGTTTCACTTAAATAACCTTCACTTAAACCGTTAACTTTTATTTGATATGCGAATAAGCTTAATCTTTAATTTATATTTTAAATAAACTTTAAAATAAATTAATATTTTATTTTAAATAATAACTTAACAAATATAAATCAAAAGCTAAAAATTTGTTCAAATACAATAAAAATATATAAATTTACTTTAAAAATAAAATAATTCAAGAATTTTTTTTAATATTTTAGTCAAAAGCAAATGATTCTAATTTTTAGTCAAAGCATTACATATATTTATTGTATGGATGTGTAATATTTTAGTGGGAAGTCCAACTTCTTGACTCTAAATTATATTTGATTTAAATTTTACATTGAAAAATACAGAATTGCAAATAAAAATCCTATGAAATCTCACAAAAATGAACAAATTATCATAAGATTAATAGTTTCATGATCAAGCTATCTAATTACAAAACTTAATACAAACATGTCTTTAATATATTTCTTCGAATAATTATTTCATGATATTCAATAGATGTGTTATTTTTTTTTTCATAATATAAATAAAATTAGTGTTGGAATATTTTAATTTTACAGGTGAATTAAAGATTATAACAAATCTATTTTTAATTAATTTTTATTCTAATATATCTTAACAATTTGTGTCACTTTAGTAATTCGTTTAATGAAATTTCAAAATTTATACTAAAAATGAATGAGATGATCTTCGACACGATGTTATATGTATATTTGTAAAAGATATTGGTAAATAAACAAAAAGCTTTACTCGTACAAATAACTCTTGTATTATACTTTTTTTTTTCAATTGAGGATTTGAAAAAGTTTTTTTTTGGTCCAAATAGGTATGTGTATTATGATATCATTAAACAAGTAAATAGGAACTTTGAATTAGCATCGTTAAATAAATGATAATAGAAGTTTTAACATCGAATCTAATTGTAAAACATGACATTTTAAAAATAATAATATAGCATTTTTGCTACGTCTCATAATCTTATTAAATATTAAATTTATTTAATGATATTCTTTTAAAGTATTTATGTATTTGATAGAATCATCGATCATTATACAACCACTTATTGAGCCAAAATATTTTTTGAGGTACTGAATTGAAGAAAGTGATATAGTACAAGGGCTATTATGTAGTTAAGCCAAACAAGATTGTTTAATTGTGATCTGAAGTAAATCTTGGCCGTGCAGTAACCATCTTCGAATCAACGACCATGATTGTCCCAACAAGAAAACGGCGCTCTAAATTGGAAGGAAAATATAAAAAATTAAACAAAAAAAAAAAAAAAAGAAGTTACGAAGTATCTTTGTTTGAGTCCGGGAAACTTCTTCTTCTTGAACTTTCCCAAAAAGAGCGCCTCCACCAAACGCACCGCCTCCGCCGGCCCTTCCTAGGGTTTTAGGCGGCCTCTGTACTCCATCAAAACAAAAACCTCTCTCTCTCTCTCTCTCTCATCTACCTCAATCTTCAGGTTATTACTTTCCATGCCACTACCTTACCCCTTTACTTCCATTTCTTGTTTCTCGAAATTCAAAATTTCACCCTCCACCCTACTGTCCAGTTCTCTTTCTTAATTCTCCGATCATTTAGTGTTTATTTATTTGCTTATTCATATATTTACTCTTTTTCTTGTAGTTCTTGATTTTTGAATGGCTAAATCTTCGAAGCCGGGAGGGAAGACTGGGGTTCGGATCGTGGTGGCCGGAGACCGAGGCACTGGAAAGTCGAGCTTGATTGTAACAGCCGCCGCCGACATTTTCCCGACGAATGTGCCCCGGTTGTTGCCGCCTACTCGGTTGCCGGAAGATTTCTACCCTGACCGTGTCCCAATCACCATCATCGACACCTCCTCGAAGTATAATTTCTATCTATTACTTAATTTCCTTTTAAAAGAAAATATTTATGGTGACAGAATTGTAAATTTCGTGTAATAGCTTTATCTGCGGCTTAACTTGGATTAACGCAATAAAGAAATTGAATGTGATTATGTGCTTTCTTGTGTCTTTGGATTCTTGGCGTCTTTTTGGCTTAAATTTTGAATCTTTTTTTTTTGGTTAGTCCGGAGGATAGAGGTAAACTAGCAGAAGAGCTGAAACGAGCTGATGCCGTTGTGCTTACTTATGCGTGTGATCAGCCTGAAACTCTTGACAGATTGAGTACTTTCTGGCTTCCAGAACTCCGCCAATTAGAGGTTCCTATCTTAATTAGCTTTGTACTCTTGTATGTGTGATAGTTTTTTCTTTTGATGTAAAAGATTTTAAGGGGTTAAAAACTTTTTAACTATGCTTTTACAACTCTTAATTCTACTTCTTGTGCCTTTGTTGGCCTCAAATCAAACTCTATAAGGTTGACATGGGTATGATGAAAATGACCTGATGAATATAAGGAAAAACTCCCAAAATATCATATGTGATG
Source organism: Adansonia grandidieri (assembly GCA_038382065.1). NCBI lineage: Eukaryota > Viridiplantae > Streptophyta > Magnoliopsida > Malvales > Malvaceae > Adansonia > Adansonia grandidieri. Next base: position 16,351,026 of record JBBYHK010000022.1, on the reverse strand, counting down.
TTACATTTTCAATTTACCAGCATTTGAACCTGTGTCTAAGCTACTGGGATCTGCTTTTGGAAGCCAATTGGCTCACTTAAGATTTCACCATACTTGAATAAAGATCACTACCTTTGCTTAGTTGACCTTGTAGATCATGTGATGTATTATTTCCTTCATGAATCAACTTTTGCAGAAACTGAGGTAAATTTTTATTGAGCAGGTGAAGGTGCCTGTCATAGTAGTAGGCTGTAAGCTGGATTTAAGAGATGACCAGCAGCAAGTGAGCTTGGAACAGGTGATGTCACCAATAATGCAACAGTTTCGGGAGATTGAAACTTGTATTGAGTGTTCTGCATATAAACACATTCAGGTATATGCCTAGGCCCTCTTTTGTTTGTTTTTTGAAGTTAATATGAAATACAGTTGCTAAAAACATGCTGATAAATTTTAGATTGGTTTTAGCAACGATTCCTGTTTTTTGCTTCTTGATCTTATTTGCACATATGTGACAATTGGCATCATTGTAGTTAGTTATATGACACTAACTGATATTTGTAGAACTCATTGATGCTATCAGGAATTGAACTTTTAAAGTATCCTTTTTGATAGATCCCTGAGGTTTTCTACTATGCGCAAAAGGCAGTGCTGCATCCAACAGGCCCGCTATTTGATCAGGAAACACAAACTCTGAAGCCACGCTGTGTGAGAGCCTTGAAGCGAATTTTTATTCTTTGTGATCATGACAGGGATGGTGCTCTTAGCGATGCAGAATTGAATGATTTTCAGGTTCCTCATATGTTCCTTGATTTATTTTTGTTATTTACTTTTCAAGTGGTTGGGATGAGGTTGGGATATAGGTTGACTGTTGAGATAGGTGACTGTTTCATGAATAAGGAATGTGCTATTCATTGCTTGATGTATTGAATGCTGATCTAATTAAACTTGAAACAAGCTTTTTGTCAATGTTAACTTAAGAGATCTTGTGCTTGAACATCTTGAAGAATCCAATAATTTGTTGCAAAACAGGTCAAATGTTTCAATGCTCCATTACAACCTTCAGAAATAGTCGGTGTGAAACGGGTTGTGCAAGATAAGTTGGTTGAAGGAGTCAATGAACGTGGTCTTACATTGACTGGCTTTCTATTTCTTCATGCACTATTCATAGAGAAAGGACGCCTTGAGACAACATGGACTGTCCTGAGGAAATTTGGATATAACAATGATATCGAACTTTCAGATGATCTAATTCCATATTCCTCATTTAAACGAGCTCCTGATCAGGTAATGCTTCATTTAAATAAACAGAGTCTTTTTTATGAAAACCCTGAAGAAGCATTTAAAGCTGTTATTAATTCGGTGTTCATTTTCAGCAAGCATTGTCTGACAATTTTTTACCTACAATATTGTCCATATGAGCATTAGTTGGAATTAGTAATACCACTGTGTCTGCTACAGAGTGAAATCTTTTTATAAGCACTAGTTTTGGATATGACTTCTTATTAATATTATATTTGGTCACCAATAGAATGCCTATCCGTGGTTTAAGATGACCAGTGCCTAAATTGGATGATATTAGACCAATTATGAATTTTCCTGTTTCAGATTGGCATAATATACTATATATTTCATCATATATGCTCTTCTGTGGCATTATTGAAACTTTCCTTATGACTCTTTGCTTTTCTCTGTTGCGTTTGTGTAGAGTGTGGAGCTTACAAATGAAGCTATTGAATTCCTGAAGGGAGTCTATGAATTGTTTGACATTGACTTAGTATGTCTTAGTCTTTCTCACATTATTTTACTTATATTTGCCTTGCCTTTGCCATTGTCCAGTCTACAAATGTTTAATAACTTCTCCTTGAAGTTTTTGAAGTTCTAACAATTGGAATATTGTCCTTTTCAGGACAATAACCTTCGGCCTATTGAAGTTGAGGATGTTTTTTCAACTGCTCCAGAGAAGTATTTTTTCCAATTCGAAATATATTAGTTGAATTTTCTTTTGCTAGATTGCAATATGCACCCTACTGAGAAAGCAAATTAAAGGCCAGGATGTCTTTTCCGTCTCAACTTTTTCCCATTTTTTCTTTTGTCTGAGGGGGGTAAGGGTGGTGGTAGTGAGCATGCAATTTTTTTTTGTCCCAAAATAGCTGGATAACTGGCTGCTGCTGACTAAAAAAACTAGTAAAAATCTTCACATACTGAAAATGAGGGGATTTTATTTTCAAAAACTGTTTTAATTAACTTTACGTGAATTTTGCACATATAAGAGATCTCTATTATTATAAGTTGCAAATGGATATCTTTGTGGATAATGTTTGACATTTTTTGTTTAACTTCAGTCCTTGGAATGATGCTCCATATAAGGATGCTGCAGCCAAAACTGCACTGGGAGGGCTATCACTTGATGCATTTCTTTCAGAGGTATTCATGTTTTCTCCCCCTCGTGAAAAATTAACTCATTGTTGACTAAGTGAACGCACATTCATGTGTGTGGATAGGCTATTTGGGTTGATCATTACTGCATATGATCAGCATGTGCTTATAATTTATGAGTTATGTTGTGTACTGTAGTGGGCCCTTATGACACTCCTAGACCCAGCTCGTAGCTTGAAGAATTTGATATACATTGGGTATCCTGCTGATCCTTCGTCTGCCATCCGCGTGACTAGGAGAAGGCGTATAGATCGAAAGAAGCAACAATCAGAAAGAAATGTTGTCCAGTGCTTTGTTTTTGGTCCAGCGAACGCTGGGAAATCCGCATTAATGAGTTCTTTTCTTGGCAGGTATTCATTAGAATTTATTTTCCTGATAGCTAATTCTCTTTTCCCCATTTTTTTAAAATTTTATTTATTTTAATGTAGGCCCTATTCTGATTCATGTTCTCCTACTACCGATGAGCAATATGCTGTGAATGTTGTGGAACTACCTGGGGTAAGTGCCGTTAAATTACGCACCATGTCTTGTGACTGTTTGTTGAAAGCAGGCCCCTCCTCCAAAACACAAGGATGTACTTTTGTCTTTTCAGGGGATTGGGGACTCTAGAAGTGACTTCGCTTTCATCTATATGCATTTCTTGCTGTTCTACTTTCTAGACCATAAAGTAGGTAGGCATGGGTGCACTAGAAAGACTCTGCAGAAGGTTCGGGTGAAATAATATTTGAAGATTATCTTTTTAGTGGAAAAACCAGTATCAAAGTAATTCCTTTCCGGAACTTTTGCACATTAAAACTTATCATTCCTCGGCATATACTTCCTTGCATTTAGTTAGAATAGCAATACTGAGATGTATCTAGGTTGATAAAATTTTGTTGCTTTCATGTTTTAATATTTCAACCCTCGGGCTAAGTGTTTTTTTTTTTGGTAGGGAATAAAGAAAACTCTAGTCTTGCGAGAAATCCCCGAAGATGGAGTTGCTAAACTGCTCTCTAGTAAAGAGTCATTGGCTGCCTGTGACATAGCAGTATTTGTTTATGACAGGTAAATGGAGGCATGATTTTGTTACGAAGTAAGATTTTACGTTTAGAAGTATCTGCTATGCTTAGTTAATCATTTTCAGTTATGTGACCTTATTTATGCAGAAGGTTGTACTTTTTTCGTGGTAACTGAAGTAAATATGTATACATATATATATATATATATTTTGTTCTGTGGTTGATTTTTGTAAAAATTCATTTAGATGCATTTGCACATGTTATTTCTTTCTTTTCTTGTATTTGATGATTCTCTGGCCTTTGTAGCTCTGATGAGTCTTCATGGAAGAGAGCAACTGAGTTGCTTGTGGATGTTGCTGGTCATGGTGAATACACTGGTTATGAGGTGCCTTGCCTTATTGTTGCTGCTAAAGATGACCTGGATTCATTTCCAATGGCAATACAGTATTCTACCAGGGTATTGTGCTTTAGGTCTTTTAGTAATTTAATTTTCTTATAGTTAAATGAATAAGTAGAATGTATCAGAGTCGTAAAATGCAAACCTTGAAGGGCTACCATATGTTCATGTCATCGTTGGTCTCACGAATGAGTCTTTTATAATTTTCCTCTTGAAGAACTGGAGTGAAAATGTATCGCGTTTCAACTTTTGCTTTTGCAGGTTAGCCAAGATGTGGGGATAGAGGCACCTCTACCTATCAGCTCAAAATTGAGCGATTTCAATAACATATTCCGAAGGATAGTAAATGCAGCAGAGCATCCACATTTGAGCATTCCAGAAACTGAGGCTGGGAGAAGTCGGAAGCAGTACCATCGGCTCCTAAACCGATCTCTCATGTTTGTTTCAGGTATGCTGATTGTCTGGCATCTTTCAGCTGTTTTTATTGTCAATGCACTTAGATTTTCCAATAACTTGTTGCTGTGTACATCTTTAAAGTTCTTCTTTCTTTCTGTCTTCTGGCGGGGGAAATTACTAACAGGCCTGCATTTGCCGTTGTTGACTTGCATACAATGTGTGCACTTTAGTCCTTTTGACAAGATCTAGTTATGATTCAATTTAAGCCTATATCAGAAATTCAGACACTTTAGCTTTCCCTTCTAAGGGATGCTATGCTTTTCTTGGAGGATTAATATGTGAGCTGAAATATGTATTTAAAGTTTTGCCTAAGCAGAAATAATATTTGAACAATCTGAGATGTTACTCCTTGCGTTGCTTCAAAGTTGCTTCGACTCGAATGGAATGCTCTTTATTTTTATTGGTTACCATACCGAACTGTTGATCATTTTCCATGCCATATCTTGCAGTTGGAGCTGCTGTAGCCATTGTCGGATTGGCAGCTTACCGCATATATGCTGCAAGGAAGAGTGCCTCCAGTTGAGGTACGAAGATTCTTCCATCTCCGAGACAGTAATGTGGTTATCGTATCTTCTTAGAAACAATTTTTGCCATGCTTTTATCAAATTTCTGCAGCCCACTTTTCTGGGTTATATTCAAAATCATGATCTGTAATTGCAAAATTCTACCGCCCGATTTAGGGTTGGAAGTGTTTGATCTGTAGAATATTAAGAGAGAAAATGATTGAACAGAGTTATTGTGCAAATTAAAAGAAAAAAATTGCTACAAATTTTGAACCATTTTGTTGCAATGCTCGTTGCTTTGTTGTGTTAGTTCCACCCCCCCCTCTCAAATAACTCCTGTTTTTGTACATGTTAAGCTACAATTGAATACCGTCCAAGGTGTTGCCTTGTTTCTGTGTTTGGATTTTGTTCAACATAATTTTCTCTTCTTATACTTACAGGTTATGTTTGTAGCAATGGTAATGAATAGTAAAAACTTGAATATTTGACACTATTCATTTTGATTTTTATGGATTTAGATATTGCGGACTAAGATGATTTTGGATTTGGGGATTAGATTTACTATTCAAAAAATTTAGAGCGGATTCGGATAATAACCTTTGGACATGTGTTATGCTGATTCAGATAGTAACATTTGGACATTCGTTTTGGGCATCCATTTAAGACTATGAAAATTATACTAAATTCAAATGAAAAAAAAATGCCATTTTTCTATAAATTGTTTCAATTTTTTAATTTGGCCCCAATAACCACAACCATTACGGCAAACGGTTTACTAATAATCTCTCTATCAAATTAATGTGAGGATGAAAAGCTTCAATTTTTTTTCTTATACTGGAGCACAAGAAATTACAAGAGTTTTATATATCCTTTTCAAGGCCTAGTTGATGTTTGTTAAATTGTTTCAAAACATATAAATAAGTGATACTAGCACTTTGGGTTTTAACTCAGTTCATTTATGTCATTATCTTTAAAAGATATCATGACAAGTCTCGAGTTTTAATTTCAAAATCTACAATTCATTTTATTCTTGAGAGATGAGATTATGCAAGTCTCAAGTTTGAATTCTACTATATTCAACACAGCCCATTTTCGAGTTTGTCTGGTGCATATATATTTATAGTACTGTTGTCGAGTAATAATGATGAGATTTTATCATATGGCATTGCACAGGAAGCTTTGTTTATTAACGCTTAGTCTAATTGAACAAAGAATACATCAACTAATCAAATGAGATAAAATTCACAACCATGTAAGAAAAATCAACTATGGACATTGAGAACAAATCAAATCAACTGATGTAATTCACAACCATGTAATCAAACCGAACTCAACTATTGACATTGTGAAATTAACTTTTATTTACTTAAAGACAAAAATGAAATAAACTTTATCATGACCTTTAAATTCTCCCAGTCGATAATCGGATTGGCATTAAAACCGGACGCTTTTTCAGTCTACTCGTCTGTGCATCACTTTCTTGCAAACCTTTTTCTGCTCTTCAATGGAGAAACCAATCTGTTGGCCAATCGGTAAGGCGAAAATAATCTACCATCATCAGTTTTTGGTGAGCTTTTTCTGCCCTTCAATGGGGACACCAATCTGTTAGCCAATTGGGAAGGCAAAAATGATCTATGAAGCTTCGAAGCAGCAGACACTTTTGGTGACTCCTTGCTTATGTTTGTTGATCTTGTCGGGGATAGCGAAACAACCACGGGTAGGCTCTTGATCTTGACTTGAAACTTGGAAACTGATGGAGGGGATTTGATCAAGAATTTATGTGGAGTTTGTCGATTTCTTGCGATCATCGGAGATCTTGTCTTGCAGAACTTTTGTTGCTTTGAAGCTGGTGTTGAACTGAACAAAGGATTTGGGAACAAAACAGTCTTTTTAGCCCATGGTTTATTCCTTGGTGACACCCTATTCGCCATATGTTTATTGTTTTCCTTATCAAATTCCCTGAATTTGGGAGGCGAAACCCTGAAGTTGATCCTGGATCGAGCCCTTTGAAGAGACGGAGATTCGGATTCAGTTCGAATTAGCTGCAATTTGTTCTGTTTCTCCCTCTTTCTTCTGGTTCTGAGTTCAGCGTTTTC
>JBBYHK010000022.1:16326812-16341498 GCA_038382065.1 Adansonia grandidieri | reverse complement strand
TATTATTACAAATATAAGTTGATAACAATAACAACTAGTAATTTACTACTTACAATAAAAATTGTAAATTACATAATCTCTTAGTATCATACATGTAAAGATAATTATAAGTTTAAGACTACTTTCTACTACCTATAGTAATGTATTTATATTTCAGATAATGTATATATATAATTGTAATAAAAATATGTAATACTGACTTCTATCACCTATTATAATAATTTATGTAATAAATAATATAATTTATATAATTAAAATATTTATTGATAATTTTGTGCTTTTTTAAATTATAAAGATTTATGTAATTTACAAATACCTGTATAATTGTAATCATTTTTTGTATTATTAGATAATAATATGTATAAAAAATGAAAATTTAGCAACCAATTACCGATTTTTAGGATTTTAATTACTTTTGCTAATATGACAAATGTCATGACCTCACAACCAATTTACACCTTTCTTTCGTCAGCCATGGATTTATCTGTAAGGACAGATTCAAACGTGTATCACACTTAACTACAAACGAGCAATGAGGGTAACATTTTTGACGTATTTGTTATTCGATGTCTGTTGTGCTAGACCTCAGCACTACCTTCACTTTCAACTGCCAGCTTTGGAGATTGATTATCAGATTGGGAGGCCGCCGGGGTCCACTCTTTTGGCCATACATGCATGCATGCTACAAGGATATTGTTTTCCCACAACCCAATACATAGGCGAAACTCATTTATTTATCTATGGTGATCATCCTTTTATCCTTTTCTGAAATGCTGAAGAATTGGAAAACCCAAGCTGGTCCCAAAGTGACAAGTTCAACATCTTAATCAACGTGGTATTGTGACAAAAATGAGCTTTTCTCATTTCCACTCTTGAAAGAAACATATAAATAAATTATTCGGTGCATTGCAATTTTTTCTCCGTCTTGATGTGCCGTGAGTTAAAATCATAAAGTTAGTAACATTATGCATGAGACGATTATATGACATGAAAAAATATTTAAAATACAATATAATACAACACACAAATATCTCACATATTAAAATTTATTTAAAGATAAAATATTTTAAACATGATTATGGTATGATAAAATGAAGAAACACGTACGATATGAATACATGAATTATCAATCAACAAAATATATATAAAAATTTACAATAAAACACATAGTTCACCTCCATTGGTTCATGCATGCCTCCATCTTTAAGAAGTGTAATTTATAATTTTTTTTTAAAGATTCTTGGTCTTTAACTCTTTTGTAAAAAAATAAAAATTGAAAATACTTTTTCGGACTATAAAAGTTTAACTGCAAAATAAAAAATACTAATAATAATAAAAAAAAGAGAAAAATCATGTACAATTAGGGTTAGAAAGGGTTGAAACAACTATCCAAAATTCTTAAAACTCAAAAGGTATAATTTCCTTGATCAAGTAGTTAATTAACACAATAATATTTATCAAATAAAGGCATGCAAAATGAATAGAAAATTTATAAATGATAAATACTAGGAAGAATTAAGGGGAAAGATTTAACATTTTGTATAAAATTATACAATATCTAATTTATTGATAATGTATAGATATGTACTATTAGTACATCAAATATAAACGGCGAACAAACATGAAACACAACTTTTTTTAGTCATTTTTGCTCAAAATTTTTTATGATATTGATAAAAATTGAAGCATGAAACACGACTCTTTTTGGCCATTTTTACGAGAATCTTTTAATAATATTATTAGGAACAAAATTGGTCCTAAACATCTTCACCTTTTACATATATTGACAGACTGAACCTATAAACTATGGGTGAACAAAAAAAAAAAATATTGAATCACAATTCAACCTACGAATACCTTTATTTACGGTCACTTTCAATATCCAATGTCAATGTATTTTTTGCCTGTCTTAACGCTTTTTTATATATTTTTTTTTTTCAAAAAAAATTGTCTTTTGTTGTGTAACTTAACCTATGACAGACAAAAAAAAAAAGTGGTCCATGATTTTATGAACACCAAAACAGTCTTTCATTTTATAACTTAATTTACGATGAACATAAAATGATTCGATATATTTATATAAATATTAATACAATGCTTGAAATTTGTAAATTGTTGTTAATTGAAATAATTTTTCTATAATTATACTGTTTACAACTCATTAACTAGTGGAAAACAAAATAAAAGTTACAACCTGATTACTTTTTTAGTTAATTAATAACTTAATTAATGCTTAAGACATTTTCTTTTGATCCAATCCAAAATCATCTCTCATTATTTTTATCAACGAATGAATAAAAAATGGGTCTAAATTTAGAATTAAAAGTGTATTTTTCTTAAGAATATTGTCTTAGATTATATTTGGATTATAGGTATGAATCGATCTGAGCATGGCAACATGACAAATAATAAAATGGACATGCAACAAGAAATGATTCACAAAAAGATATAAGAACTTACGTGATTGAGCTTACGTTCACTGATAAAAGAAGACAAAACATTATAATAGACAAGAAAAAAAGTTATACATGTTTTGACATTCAAACGTAATCTAAAACCTTACAACTTCACACAATTAAAATTACTTGAGAGCTATTTATAGGTGTTTATAAATCGTGTTAAATTTAAATCAAATTTAAATATATTATTAATATTTTTTATAATTATCTAAACTTAATCTAATCTAAAATATAAATATTAAACTGTCTTTTAAATTTGAGCAAGTAACTAGCTGCAGCTCGAATTTGTGAGAGTTGTCGACGACCAACCACTCAACAACTTTAATTTTAGCAGACAATTAATTAATTGACAATATTGGACCAATATTCTTCAACTATTAAATGAGTTAAGTGTTGTGCTGTAATTGGGTCGTTGAATTTTCCGAGCCACACTTTGCCACAAACTGTAAAGATATTAAGTGCAAAACCAGTTAAAAGAGATTTGGGACCATGTACAACGTGATCAAGTATTGAAAAGTATTAGAAAAAAACCTACGGGAAATAGTTTGGTATTTAATGCTCGAAAATAACGTTTAAGGCGATAGGGCATCTAATCCAGTATCCACCTGTCGACGAACACCTTAGTTCCAACTCCAGCTCCTCATTTTCGACTCTTCATTTTAATTATTTGCATTCAACATTTACTTTCAATATAGTTTTAAATATAAAAATATCACTAAAATATCTTTCAAAAATTTTAAAAATATAAAAAAAAAAACTTTTAAAAAATTGAATGTACTTATATAACGTGATCCTTACATAAATAATGTTAGCTTAGTGATAGTGAGAAATATTTAAACCTTTTCGTTTCCTAACTTACAAATCATTATCAAATACATTAAGTTAACACTAAAGTTTTATTAACATAAACCTTATGCTATCTTCCCTTAAGTATTCTATATTTCGATTTATAACTTAATTAATTATTATAAAATATATAAATAAAGAAAAGAATATTATAGCCTTTTGGTGAATAGGTAAAGCACTGTAGATTTAGCTATACCAATTAAAAAAAATAATGACAATAAACCAACAATCTAAGTAAATATAGATAAGATTTCTTGAATAATCATAGAATAATAATATATGATATTTTAATTTTTTTATTTTTGTTGAGGTATTCATTTTTGACACATATATTCTTTACGTTTTCAGATTATAATATAATCTTTTAAATATATAAAAAATTATAAAAGAATGGATTGCATCTATGTTGAATATATAATTATATCCTACATTCACATCGAATTCAAATAATTTAAGTGATAGAATAAAAAGACTAGCTTTATGATGGAAATTTGAAAAATGAAAACATTAATCAATAAGTTGGTCATCAATAAAATTATATATAAAAATAGGATGCTTGTTAATAAAATTCAAGAGTTTATGATATAAGAATAAAGTTTTTGGACATGAAAATGAGATAGATAAATCTCATTTATTTTGTAATCCGATTAAAGAAGAAAAAATAATCCATTATAGGTTTCAATATGTATAGTAAATTAATAGCAAATTAAATCTCAAATATAAATGAAAATGCAAGAATAAGCCACAATACGTTTTAAATTTTTTTTTTCTAACTTACGAGAAAATTAAAGAAAATTCTCTTATTATATATAATTATCTTTTCATGCATGAACGTTTGAATCTCGTTTCGATGGACATATGTATTTTTATATATAAAAAAAAAGTTGCATCCATTACAATCGGGTTAGCCGTAGAGGTATTTGTGGGTTGCAATTGAGTCGGGGTTTAGGAAATTTTTTTTTCTCCTACTCAGACTTTGATTAGGTCGAGTCCCAAAATCTACACTGCTATTTAAAATAATTTATATTATTAATAAAGTTTTAGATTTAGTTTAATGTCACGAGTCAAGGGACATCATCTTAGTTATAGAATTTAAAAAAGAAAAAGCTCAAATAACATTGTTAGAATAAATATAAAATTAAAGGTGTTTATGTCTTTTTAATTAAAATAATAATTAAATATCAATTTTTTTACTTAAAAACTACTGAATTTTTTACTTAAAAAAACTACCAACGTTTTCATATGAAAAAAATTACTAATCTTTTTAAATTATTATTACTTTCAATACAAATAAAAAAATCACTCACGTTTGTAGGTTTGTCAAATTCTAATATTAAAAAATTATTTTATATTAATATTTATAATTAAATTGAAATAAAAATAATTTTTATTATATAAATAATAATTTGGGTTGATCCGAATTACTAAAATTCTTATCTAGACATAGTCAATGAACAAATCTAAGTATATAATTAGCAGGATAATATGTATTTTTTAAAATATATTTAAACAAAATAAAACATAATATAATTTTTAATTTTATTTTTAAAATTAAAAATTTCTTGTCAGTCTATTAAAAACAAATTTATTTATATATACCTTTGGTATTGTATGAAAACAAGATTCATTAATTTGTTGTGCTAAAATTGAGAAAAAAGAAAAAAAGAAAAAAACAAAGAACTTCAATCTAAGAACGACCAATATTTCTCTATAAATACCAGAGTATATTTCCCACCTTTTACAAAGAACCAAGAACCAAAAACATAGCTAGAAAGTGTGACAATTTGGGTTAGCAAAGATGCCTAGATTAACCCCTATGGTGATGGACAACATGAAGATCGAGGCGGCTGTGGTTGTAGATAGGAAGATCCTTTCGGACTACAATGATGGTGGTGACATCCTATCAGGTCCTGCTGATACCTTTCGTGAGATTTTGGGTCGAAAGGTTTCCCTTTATCTTGTCAGTGCTGACAAGACCGACCCTTGTAAGTTCTTCTTCTTTGCTTTTCCTTTTTATTTTTTAATCTTTTTTTACATTTATATTATTGTTTTTTTTTTACAGATTTATGTTTAATTCATTGTTCATTGATTGTATATAATTTATACATGATCAATGAATTAGATAATATCAACTAATTAAAAATAAAATTTTTTATATTTATTTTTAAAAATAACTTTTAATAAAATGACATCTGATTTACTAACGGTTTATAAATACAAACACTTTTTGTTGCTTGTTATTTGTTAGTTAGAACTCCTTATGCTTCAGAGAGTTCCTCTTTGGGTTCAATTTTTATGACAAACACACAAAAGTAAAATAAACTCCAAATTTAACTTATTATTTCTTGCAACAATCATCTTTAAAGGGATGATATCTTAAAAATCTTTAAGTCATACAATTAACCTTTCTTGTAAAAAATAATACCCTTAAAATCATCCAAAGAATAAAAGAGATTAGGCTCTTATTGTACTACCGAAAAGGAAAATCTTTATTTACATTCATTATTCATCCTGTATAAGTATATATATATATATATATATATATTTATAGTTAGAATAAAAGATGATAAAACTACTACTATGGACACCATATTGCTCTCTGAGTACCATATTGGTTGATCTCCTTGTTTGACTTTATTAATTAACTCGAGTAACGTATTTTATTGTTATTTTTTAAAATATTATGTTAATTTGGATTCAAAGCTTCAAAATTTATTTTAATATAAAATATTTGAAAAATCAGTGGTCATTCTTGAGTAGTTTGACTACAAGAAAATTTAAAAATAAAAATATATTTAGATGAAAAGCAAAATTATTCTAACAAATTGAAATTAAAATTAAATCTATTTACAAGTTAAATTATTTTAACCAATAAATCTAATTCAAATCAAATAATAAAATAAATTTTCAAATTAAATTTAAATTTAAATTATTTTACTACTGAATCTGAACTATTTCAATTAACTATTTCAATTTTTTTTTCTTTTAACTAATGGTAAGGCCCAAAATGAAAAATGTCGAGCCCTTCTTTTCCATGTCGTTTTGAAAGCTGCCTTTACTTGTTTACCAAATGGTAACAGAACGTGCCTTAAAACACTATTTTTGAGGTTTTTTTTTTTTCCCCTTCAAAACTCAAAACTTTTCTGGTTAATAAAACAAAATATTAAAAAACAAAAACAAAAAATCTAAAAAGAGTTGATGAATGGGTCTTGAAACTAGTTCCAGACCCATATAGATTTAGTAATATAATACTCAAAGTAATTAAACTATAATACAATAAAAATAATATAAATATAATATGAATATAAATATTTTTTAAAAATTTATATAATTAAAATTATTAAAATAAAATTTATATAAATATAAAAATTATAACACGATAAATATATAAATACAAAGATTTTAAAATTACAGGTCTAGTGCCAGGTGGCTTTCTTGCTTTGAATATGTACAAAACACCAAATTCTTTGTTGGTCGCTTTTGATAGGTAATAATAATGCAATTTTGTCTTTACTGAAAAATATTTTGTAAATATTTAGGCTTATAGACAAAAAGAAAAGGAATAAATGTTTGCATTAAAATTGAATTCAAATTTTTTTCCTAAAAATTAATAATAATAATAATAATAATAATAATAATAATAATAATAATAATCATCTTGATTATTTATTAGACTTATTCATTTATCGAATCGAAACAAATCTAGACTGACAAATGAAATCATGTTCAAATTCAATTCGGTCCATCGGACCTCAAAAACCCATTTGTTTTCTTTTTAATATTTAAAAATTAATTTTTTAAATTTTAAATATATTTTATAAATTTTGAATAATAATTATTTTATTAATTAAAAATAAATTGAAAATTTGCATCAGAATTGAGTTCAAATTAAATTTATTTAAAATCTAATCTAGCTTTAACTGAACCTCTCCGAAGATAATCCAATTTCTAGGCTACCTCATATTTTCTTTCAGTTATTGCCAAGTTTGGCCATATGCTGCATTATACATCACAAGAGCAGCAGTTTAACAATCAACATTTTGGATATTCATGTAAATGATGGAGGATAATGTAAATATAGTTAAGGCAAGTTTTGTTGCTTGTGGTGTGGAGTTTATGTATTTTACGTATTATAATTATGTTTAAAATATTAAATTAATATTTATATAAATTTTGACACTTTTTTTATATCCGTATTATATTTATGTCATTTTTCAATTTATATCATATTTTATGAAGTGTTCGCATGAAATAATCTTTATTGTTTATAAAATTGCTAGTTCAATAATCAAGGTAGTTTCTTGGCTTCAAATTCTATCAGCTGCTTAACTTTGGCAGTTTGATGTGGATGTGTAGCTAATAAATTCGGAGCAAAGATTGGACCCCCAGCTTGTATAAAGGACTGGAATAAAAAGGCATTATTGGGGGAATCAGATTTCCCGGTTGAGTTTGATTGGAATCATGAGTTTGGGACACCGGGTGCTATCTTAGTACGAAATCCTCATTATGCTGAATTCTACCTCAAGACCGTCACACTTAAAGATGTTCCTGGTCGAGGTCGGATCGTATTTATTTGCAACTCTTGGATTTACAATGAAAAAGTATATCAGACTGATCGTATTTTCTTCGCTAACAAGGTAAGTAATCTGCTGCTATATATCGATCTTCATCCCTCAATCTGCGTTTTGATATGTATTTGTTTCATGTCATGACGTTTCCCCTGCGTCATCTTGAGATTTGGTTGTCACCCAATGTACGCTTACATCAAAGATATGAGCGTTGGATAAGTGTTTTACAAAGTTTGTTTTTATGTCTTTTGTAGCCATATCTTCCACATGAAATGCCAGGGCCACTTCGTGAGTACAGAGAGGAAGAACTAAGGATCTTGAGAGGAAATGGTGAAAGGAAGCTTAAGGAGTGGGATCGTGTCTATGACTATGCTTTATACAATGATTTGGGGAATCCCGATGCAGGTTCACAATACAAACGACCGACCCTTGGAGGGACTTCCCAGTTTCCTTATCCTCGTAGGGGAAGAACAAGCAGGCCACCAACAAAATCAGGTCAACTAATTCTAAGCCTAACTAATTTTATAAAAAAAATGAATTGGGATAAAAATGGCCTATTAAAACCAAATCAATCAATTGCTAGACATCTTTAAAAAAAAAAAAAAAACGAAATTGATTAAAGGCCTAGAATTTTGGATTTATGTTTCATTCTATTAATGTCTAAAGTTTGAGGAAGGAATTGAGGAAATTGATTTTGTTCTTAATTCTTTTCTCCTATCAAGAAACAAATTCTATTGATACAACTCTAACATGATATTTTAATTTTCCTGTCTTTTATAGATCCCAATGCCGAGAGCAGGAAATTTACGCCGATTAGGTCTTTCAACATTTACGTCCCTAGAGATGAGCAATTTGGTCACATGAAAACGGCCGACTTCATTGCTTTTGAGTTGAAAAGCTTTTTTAATCAAATCCTTCCATTGTTAATATTACACCTAACGAATTCGACTCCTTTAAGGATGTAGACAGCCTCTACTTTAATGGAATTCCACTCATGGATGGGCAACAACCCTTTAAGTTTCCGGTGCCTCAAGTTATTAAAGGTAAATAATATTGTTTAAATATTGCTAACATGATAGGCAAAAACTTGACCAAAAAAAACAGTTGACGAGCTTAAAATCTAGACTTTACATATATATATATATATATATATATATATTGGAATTCGAACCTAGACTGAATTAAACTTTAAGCTTATATACTTTTATTTTTATAAAGGAAGCCTCAGATTAAAAATAAAAATTATAAAAATTGAGATTCAAATTCCAAACCAATTGAATATCACCTCATGAACTAGCTCATGATCTGAGATTTGGATTCACGTACTATATGTTTTGTCCAACCATTTACTCAAATTTAATATTTTAATGGCTTGGGAACAGACAGGAGTAAGCCAACTGGATGGAGAACAGATGAAGAATTTGGCAGGGAAATGGTTGCTGGAGTCAACCCTATTCTCATTCGTCTTCTCAAAGTAAGGCCCATGTTTGCCAAGAAATCTGATATTGGCAACGAAAATTAGCATATATTGAACATTGAAACTTCAATACACTAGTTAATTATTCAAATAAGATACATATGTCCAGGGTTTATATTGTTTTTAATTAAATATCAAACAATAAATATGAACAGGAATTCCCTCCAAAAAGCAAGCTTGATCCTGAAATTTATGGTTACCAAAACAGTTCTATAACTAAAGAAGACATCGAGTATAACTTGGAAGGACTCAGTGTAGAAGAGGTAATATTGTTTGTTTTTTTTTCTTCCCTTATTTGTTAATTTATCACCAAAGAACTATGGTTTTATCTAATTCAACTTTCTGATTAATTGAAAGGGATTTTTAATTGTTGAACAGGCACTGAGGAACAATAGGCTATTTATATTGGATCATCACGATTCAGTGATACCCTACCTTAGAAGGATAAACAGTAACACAGGAACAAAGACTCATGCATCGAGGACAATTCTCTTCTTGAGGGGCGACAGCACAATGAAGCCGGTGGCAATCGAGTTGAGCACCCCGCATCCAGATGGAGATAAATTTGGTGTTGTTAGCAAGGTTTACACTCCAGCGGAAGATGGAGTTGAGGGTTCCATTTGGCAGTTTGCTAAAGCTTTTGTAGCTGTGAATGATTGTGGTCATCATCAGCTGATTAGCCACTGGTATGATGCGTCAGTAAAAGGCTTAAAGCTTTTTATATATATCAAGCAAATTAGTAATTTCTTTTAATTTGATCTCACAGGTTGAACACTCATGCAGTTTTAGAGCCATTCATAATTGCAACAAACAGGCAGCTGAGTGTGGTTCACCCAGTTTATAAACTTCTCCACCCTCACTATCGTGACACAATGGCTATTAATGCATTGGCCAGGGAAGTGCTTGTGAATGCAGATGGATTATTGGAGAAGACATTTTACCCGGAAAAATATTCCATGGAGATGTCATCACACATTTATAAGAGTTGGAATTTCTTAGAACAGGCACTCCCTACTGATCTCAAGAAAAGGTAATATATAATCTTAGTGACAAATGAATGAAAAGCTTTATTAGCTGGCTGATTACTTGATTGTTTGTTTTCTATATTCAGAGGAGTTGCAGTTGAAGATAGAAATTCCCCACATGGCATTCGACTTCTGATAAAAGACTATCCATATGCTGTGGATGGGTTGAATATCTGGTTTGCACTTGAAAAATGGGTCAGAGACTACTGCTCATTCTACTACAAGACGGATCAAATGGTTCAACAGGACCCTGAACTTCAAGCCTGGTGGAAGGAACTGCGAGAGGTGGGTCATGGTGACAAGAAACATGCGCCATGGTGGCCTAAAATGCAAACGCTTGAAGAGCTGATAGAATCTTGCACCATTATCATATGGATAGCTTCTGCTCTCCATGCGGCTGTTAACTTCGGGCAATATGCCTATGAAGGCTACTCTCCAAACCGTCCGACGCTAAGCCGCAGGCTTATGCCTGAGAAAGGCACTCCTGAATATGCTGCGCTTGAAAAGAACCCTGATAAGGCTTTCTTCAGAACCATGACTTCACAGCAACAGACCCTCACCGGCATTAGCTTGGTAGAAATTTTGTCGAAGCACTCATCAGATGAGGTGTATCTCGGACAACGAGCCTATGACTGGACAACGGATGCAATACCACTGGCTGCTTTTCAAGCTTTTAACGAGAGACTTGCTGAAATTGAACGAGAAATACTGAAAATGAACATGGACAAGACGTTGAAGAATCGGGTTGGTCCTGTAAATGTGCCATACACTTTGCTCTATCCAACTGGTGAACCTGGACTTTCTGGCAAGGGAATCCCTAATAGCATCTCAATCTAAGCACAAGTTACTTACTTAAGGGCATGCAACAATACTAAACTAAATAAGTGTTGCTGTTATAATTAAAACACATTCATAGTACTATTGCCCTAATGTTTGTTTGATGTTTACAGTGTCGATGTACTTTCCTTTTAATGTTTTCTTGTTTGGTTGTCAGGTTAAGGAAGCCGTCTATGTAATGTTCTTAAGTTTAATAAAAAGTTTTAAAAATAGTAAATTTATGGTATGTTGGGATCTTATTATTATCTTTTATAAATGCTATTGATGTACGTTACTCTTATCATCATTAGATCATATATAGAAATAGGTTTCATTTCAGATGGTCAGATAAAAAGAAAATTCCTGGTTTTAAATATGGCCATTTACGTAACGTAATGAATTATGTAACCCAATAATACCATTAAATTCACGTCTGTGATAATTACAAGGTGTAATATATTCCCCCCATTACAACAACTCTGCACGCGACAAATACGAAACTGTGATTTAGAGCTACAATTTCCGAAGAAAGAAAACTGATTAACTCAACGAAAACTCATTTACAATGAATTCCTTCTACCCCCTTCTCGAAAATTGCAATGCACATATGTTTTTTTCCTGCCCCGCGTACTAGATTGGGCCCGGACATATTTTAATTTAATTCGATTCGATTTAATTTATTATTTATTAATAAAAATTTTATTTAAATATAATTATAACATATGTTAATATTTTAATATTATTTTAATAATAATTGAAATTTTAATATTTTTTATTGGCGATTTTGGAGTTTGATTATCAGATCGAATGGGAGGCCGAGCTCCACCCTTGTGGCCATGCATTCATGCTTCAAGAGTGTTTTCCCATGCATATCGTAAATAGTTCTCGCATTAATATTTTGTTCTTGGTGAAACATCCCCGCCCTAAACAACTATATATTTCTTATGTTAATCAAATTTAAGTATCAATATTAAATACGAGTCTATATTTGATATTAATATATTTATTTTTTAATTTTTTTATATTTTTAGAAGATAACATATTTCTACTCCTATTCAAATATATATTAAATACGGATTTTAAAAACAATTAGGAGTACTTGGAACAACATAGACTGTTTCTTCGAAACCCAAGCTTACAACACAAAACAAAAGCGAAAATGATTTATTTATCTACGGTGATCTTTTCATATTTTCAAAACCCAAGAGCAAAATAAAGAAAGAAAATCGAAAGTTTTACTGTTTAGTATTTTTCTTTTTTTTACCATTAACTGATACTGGTCCACTAAATTATAGATGCAGTAGGAGAAACTAAAGGGTTAACTTGAAAAAATGAAGAGAAAAAGATTAATTTTCTTATCATCATTATTTGGTATAGTTGAAAAAAAGAGAAAATAAAATAAAAAATATTTTTTTATTATTATATCTAAATAATGTTAAAAAACCGAGAAGAAACGAAATTTGTGTTTAAAGGTGTTTATAAGTCAAGTTGCAGTCCAAAACTTTCAAAATTTTTTTGCTTATGCTTGAGCTTACTTGAAAGCCCATTTCATTATTTATTATATTATTAAATTATTATTTTTATATTAATATTTATATTTTATAAAAAAAAATTATTTTTATTATTAAATAATAATTTTGGTTAGGTAGACTCGAATACTCAAAGATCTTAACTATTTAAAGTTTGATCTGAATGAATAACGTATAACCCAACCCATGAACAAAATACCGACTTACCATGTAACAAAACGAACCTAAATCATCCCATTTTTCTCTTCAGTTTTCTTCTCTCCCAAAAAAAAAAAAAAATCAGCGGCTTCCCATGATCGCATCTTCCACAATTAAAAAAAAAAATCATCTAAAACCCAGGTTCCAAAATTTTTATTATTTTTTATTCTCACTTTCGTTTTCTCAGTTTCTATTACACTTTCAATTGAAAAACAATTATTCATATCACAACAATAATTTTTGTTAATATTAGGTAGTTATTGATTTACAATAAATATTATCACTAACGTAATATTTTCAATAATTATAAATTATAAGACGTATATAATAAAGATTTAATGATATATGTAATATTACGTCATATATTTTTTTAATCTCAACACGTAATGGACAGATCCAGGGTGAATCTACCCTAGTAATTGTAGTAATTTATATATATGGACAGATTCAAACGTGAATCACACTTAACTACCGACGGGAAATGAAGGTAACATTTTGACGTATTTGTAGTAATTTGATGACTTCTGTGCTAGGCCCCAGCACTGCCAAGACTAGTCCCTTTCAATTGCCAGTTTTGGAGATTGATGATCAGATAGGGGGGCTGCGGGGCTCCAATCAAATATGCATGCTACAAGAATATTGTTTTCCCATGCATATCCTAACTAATTTTCGCATTAATAGTCTGTTCTTGGGGATTAACATCCCTGCCCTAAATCACAGATTCTAATATAAGTATTAGATATAGGTATATATTCGATATGAATATATTTAATTTTTTAAAGATTTTTTATATATTTGGAGAATCATATGCAGATATGTTAGTATTTAATCGTTACTTCTTAGAAATTTACATTTCAATAATTATTTTCAAAAAATAAAAAAATATCTCTAACAATTATCTTTTAAAATTATATCTTTGCAAAGCTTTAAAGAAAATATATATTTTCAATACTATTAAATTCAAGATAAAAAAAATATTTTATTTGATTGTTTCTTTATTTCGTCTGTTTAACCCTTCGAAAAAAGTTGGGAGAACGGGAAAATCCAAGCTGGTCCCAAAGTGTCGAGTTCATTATCTTATAAACTTGGTATTGGTGACAAAAGGGCCTTTGTCAATTCTATTCTTGATTCACATGTATACACAGATTGATTCAGGTCGCTGTTTGTTTTTTTCTCCATCTTGATTCGTCATGGATAAATATACATAGGTTAAAATCGTACATTTGACGATATTTAATATAATATGATTGTACGACATAAAAAAATTAAAACATGATAGGATATAAATAAATAAATATTTTAAAATTTATATAATATGAATTATTGACATATCAAAATTTATATAAATATAAAATACCTATATACGAGTATGATAAGATAAAATATAAGAGTACGACACAACTAGACAAATTGTCAAGTCTACAAAATCATATATAAAAATTTAAAATAAAGCCTATGGTTCAACTTGATTGGCTTATGCACGCATGCTACTTTTAAGAAGTGATATCCCGCAAATCTAAAGTTTGAATTTTAGCATATACAATCTTTTTCTTTATTCTTAAACTGTAATCTCCTTTGTAAAAAAAATAAATTTATAATACATTTTCGGATTATGAAAGTTTAGCTACAAAAAAAAGTAATTAAAAGAGATAAAAATCATGTACAATGTTATCATATATTAGGTTAGAATGGATTTAAAGAAACATCCAAAATGATGAAAACTCAAAGGTATAATTTCCTTGAGACAAATAGTTAATTAACCAATAAT
>JBBYHK010000022.1:16263071-16318194 GCA_038382065.1 Adansonia grandidieri | reverse complement strand
AGACACATGTATATGTATTGTTGAGTATTATTTAATAATAAATTTTTTTAATTTATTATTTTATTTTTATTAAGTTAAAAAAACATTAATTATATATATTTTTAAATATCACTTTAACTTCCACAATTAAATATTAATTATTATTTTTTATGCAACAGAATATAATTAATAAAAAAATAACAATTAAAATTTAAATACACTATTATATTTTGTGTTTTTTTATATAATTTAAATGTTTGGATCATAAACTTGGACAGTGGAAATCGACTTTTAAATCGATTTTAAAATGAATAACATATATTTATATAAAATAAAAAAATATAATTTATAAGACTTAAACTCTTAAATTTTGAAAATTTCTATTAATATTTTATAAATTTTAGTTACGTGATTATAAATTTTTTATAATATTAAAATCTTATTATTTTAATTATTTATATTTAAAAAAAAATAAAATCTGGAATTGCTTTGAGGAATGCTGCATAGAGGAACCAGAACAAATGAAGAATTATATGTTCAAACTTCAAATATAGGCAATACTTATTTAATTTATTTATTTTTTACTTACTTTAGGTAAATAATTGTATTTTTTATTCTTTGTACTTTAGGTAAATAATTGTATTTTTTATTCTTTGTAGGAATGAGACTGATAAGCAACAGAGAAAAGTATTAGACACTTATAATTGTTGTTTTTTGTTTGGGATTTGGTGGATTGTTTTAGATATATGATGAAATGTTGAATTTTAAGCAAGTTCTTAAATGATTACACTATATAATAGTGAATTTTCTTTAATGGCAGTGTATTTATTCTATTATTTGTTTGGCATTTGCTTGATTGTTTTTGGGGTAGGTATATGATAAAATGTTGAATTTAAAGCAAGTTTTTAAATATTTACAGTATATAATAGTGAACTTTCTTCAATGTCAGTGTACTTTTGTTCTGCGAAATTTAAGACCTTGGTAAAGATGGGGATTGGGAGGCTTAACAAATACAGAAATAGCTGTATTCTTTAGGAAACTTTTATATGTTACACGTGTCACAATATGATTCGGATATGAATATTAACTAATTAATTTAAAATGATAAGTGTATCTCTCGTTTTTATATGTATTTAAATATACTTATTTTTTTATTTTTTTAGGGTCATATCATTATTATTTTTTATTTTTATTTTTTTTGAGAATTATATTATTGAAATGAATCACTCACTTGACATAATTTTAAATAATTATTATGAAATGATTATTTTTTTGGAGTTACAACCAATCTATTTTAACTACGTGAGACTAGTCACCTACTAAAGTTTATATATTGAGAGTTACGAAACCCTTAAAATAAACTCTGAGATCTATGTGAATACTAGAGATCACATGAAAGTGTATGGGAGTCGGTTACAATAACGAGTAAGGAATAACCTAATCGGTACCTTATTAATCAAGTATTAGTTTAAATTTTGATCTTTATTCATTTTAATATCCAATATTTAATTATATTTCCCATATATAATATTTTATAAAACGAATTTATTATTTCGTGTGAGAAAATTAGGTTTTTAATATTTTTGAAAATCAAAGTATTTTTTGCACTTTTAGGAGAACTAGAAGAATACGAACGTTTTTATTATTCTCTTTCATACTCGCCGAGAGCCGAAGGAATAACGAAAGGTTTTAAGAAATCAAAATATCTTATGTACTCTGCTCGAGAGCTAGATGAATACAACAAATTTTATTTTTTAAATTTTTTTAAAATATTCTGATTCAAATTTTTTTAAAAAAATATTTTCTTATTAAAATAATTAATACGTACTAAAAAAAATTTTATATACTAATTTAACTCAAAAACGTTACTTTAATTTGTAAAAATTTTAATTTTATTAATAATATTAATAATAAAAATTACCTCAAAATTGGATTTAGATGAAACGTACTAAAGTTGACTCTAAAGATTGAAGGGAGCCAACAACCTCACAGTTAGCTAAATAAAAGGGGAAAAGCCAAAAGTTCTACCTCTTTGTCTGCAAAATGAGCTGTTGCTGCGATGAAAACGAAGACGAATCGACCCTCACGACCCCCCTCACTTCCTCCTCGAATTCCATCGTTATCGATTCGATTGCCACCATCTCCCCAATGAATTCCCATTTCGCTGCTCTCACGTGCCGCGACACTCTCCGCCTCATCTTCGAGAAGCTCTCTCTCGCGGACTTGGCACGGGCCAGCTGCGTATGCAAGGCGTGGAACGCCGTCGCTTCCGATGACGAGACTGTTGTGGAGGCATTCAAGGCTCCTTGGAAGCTTCTTGAAGTGGTGGGGAAGCCGAGTTCTAGAAGTTTCTGGAGAGATAATGGGATTGGGAAGTTCGCCATCTCGCATCGGATTCTGAGAGGGGAAAGCGTTGCTAGTCTTGCTGTTAAGTATTCTGTTCAGGTAAAAAAAATGCGTATGGTTGTTTGATGAGAAATAGAAGGAATTTGCTTTGTAAAATGAAATATTTATGATTATATTTTTGCTGGATTTGTCTTTTGCATTATTAAAGGGTAAAACTTGAATCTGGGTATTCTTGTTTAATGAGAAAGTGAAGGAATTTGCTTGGAAAATGTGGAATTTATGGTTCTTTTGTGTTCAATCTTTTGTCTTCTGCATAGTAGTATTGTCTTTTTATGAAATTGAATTGATAGTATTAAAGGGTAAAAATTGAAGCACATATTACTGATATGAACAGTATATAATAATTAACTTCCTTGAATGTCAGTCTTTTCTCATGTATTGCTCTTACTTTGCGGGAAACAGGGATTGGAGGGATTGAAGGCTTAAGACTTAAGGCAATAGTAGTAGGAATAGACAGTGTTTGAATTGTGTTATTGTTGGTTTAGAGTTTCTGGTTTTGATTGCTAAGCTAACTGAAATAATTTCATCACTCATTGGCATTTTGTGTTTTCGATGAAATGAGAGATGCAACAGTTTTTTTTTTTTTGCTTCAAGGATTACCTTTACAGGAGTCCCAATTCCCTTTCCTATTGCAAACCTTTTTTGTTTTGGTACCATAACATTAACTTTGCCCTTGGTTCTATGTTAAGTGAATTAGTGGTTTAAATATACAGAATTACTAAGCATAATCGTTATATTCCTGCTTACGTGAGAATTTATAAGAATTTAGAAGCTCTTCATTAGATGATTCATGGTTGTACATAACTCTAATTCTGATTCCAAATCCTAAAAAGGTATGAAGTCTATTCATGCAGATAACTGAATAGAACAACCGATCAACTCTGTGTTACCTCCAAATTTTTGAAAACAACAGGACTCTTATAAACTATAATGTTGAAAAAGAAAAGCACAACATAAAGCATGATTTAATTAACTAAAAACAAACAACTTAGACAAAGCCACTGATGATAACTGATTGCCTAGAACTACTACTTATATTTTCTTTAAAATCTCTTCTCAGAAGTACTTGATTGACTACCCATTCTTCTTCTTCACTGGCCTGTTCATTCTTCCTAGCTTTTTCCTTGGTCTTCACCCTGGCTTCTTCCTTGGCAGTTTCTATTGCCTAAACAGGGTTCCCATGCTTGTATCACGTCCCCCTCCCCACAGTTTAGGGCATCAAATTCTCTGCAACATCAGCTAGAGTCATATTTACTTCACTCAGCAACTGTTTAATCTTGTCAAATAAAGGATGTGAATCAGTGTCCCAATAATTCCTTGCCAAGACTTTGAATGCTTCAAAGCAGCTATACATTAACTCAATTTGCATATCTATCCTTCCTCTTCAAATTGAAGCTTGGGCAAGTTGGCAAACATAATGAGTTGTTAATATAAAGATTCTTTCTCCTTCACAAGCAGACCAAATTCCATCAATAAAATTTGGAAAACCTGATAATGTAACCTTGCTTTCACCATTAGCCTTTTCCTCGTCATCTTTAGCTTTCTTCATGATTGGATTAGCCCTATTGTTTCCTTGCCTTTTTTCCTGCTTCTTATAAGATCAATGACCAATCTATGTCTGCAACCACAATAATAGATTTAGCTGTTGTATTAATTAAAAGGGTCTCCAACTCTCGTTGTTTTTTTATCGTTGTCAACTCTACATCATAGATGTCATAGCCTAAAAGGGCTTCGAGCTCTTTATCGTGACTTATTGACAAACCAGAGCTGTACTAATCAAATGTGTTTTGAACATAAGGCGAGAAGAATTAAATGGAAGTCTAAATTCACTTGATCTGCATCTAAAAATGCCATGATACGTGACTTTCTGATCCTTTTAAAAATATTTGGCAATTAAAATGCATTCTTTCTGTTTTAAAGTCTTTGATGCATGCATAGGTAATAGTACGATTTGGTGAAATGAGAGATGCAACAATAAATTTTCTGCTTTACAGATTGGCATTATGGTTTTCCTATGTGGAGTTTGTCTTCAGGGTTTCGAATTCCCTTTCCGGTTGCAAATAGTTTCTTTTAGTATAACAACATTAACTTTGTTCTAAGCTCAATGTTTAAGTGAATTATTGGTTTAAATATATACCTTGATTTTATTTGTAGGTTACGGACATAAAGCGCCTGAATAACATGATGAGTGACCATGGGATTTATTCAAGAGAGAGATTATTGATCCCTGTAAGCAATACAGATATTCTTATAAACGGCACGTGCTATATAGAGTTGGATACCTATGCAAAGCGAGAGGTGGCAGTACTATATCTTGATGGCAAGCCTGAGAGAAAGCCTGGGACATTGTTGAATAGAGTGACCTCTGATCGGGGCAAGAGAAGGGTAATCGACTCCTTAAAGAGAAGCATGCAAGTTGATGATGGAACTGCTCAATACTATTTGTCCATTTCGGATGGTGATCCCCGAGCTGCACTCTCTCAATTCTCTTTGGACCTCAGGTGGGAGAGGCAGACAGGCTTGGCCTAATTGGAAATGTATATCAAATTAACGGACGACAAGGGACCAAGAATTTGTAGCCGTAATAAAATTCCCTCGTTAGCATGTACTGTCAACACTGTTTTTCCATGTAAAATTATAAAGATGAAGCGTGTTAATATTGTCTGAATACGCAGTCTTTAATCATTCATATTTTGATGCCATGCCTAAGGAAGTTTGCATTAAGTTATGAATGTTTATGGCTGTCTTTAATCATTTAACGCTCTATGTCTCTGCTTACATGTTCTTTCAAATTGAATGTATCCAAACTGCAGCATTTTGAGTTTAAGATCACAGATTTGTATATGCTCTAAAGAAAATTTAATTTTTTTTCTTCGCCTGTCTAATAGTTTACACTCTGACATACATACATACATATATATATATATATATATATATATATATACACACACACACACACACACACACACACACGCACATACAAATGTATGTATATATTAGTTTTCTCTGCGGCTAGAGTCAGTAAGAAACAACATGCACCCAGCTGAATATCCTTACATATATATATATATATATGTTTTTAAGCAACTTGATCACATCAAATTAGTTCAGTACAAGGACTTAAATCAAATTTTTAGATATCATAATAATAATAATAATAAGCTTTTCGTTTTGACATTTGAGATTTGACAAAATTAGCCTTTAAATATTTTATTTGATTAATTATTTTTTCATCTTATTTGGATTTTTACTGTTTTGGACTTTTGTGTGATTAACACGTCGTCGTCCAGGCCCAGTTCTTTCCTTCACTCCTTCGAGCGAAAAATCACGCGGAAAGAACTAAAAAGAAACAATCAAAATCCCTCACTACCGCTCTGAATTCTGTTTTTTCATAGATTAAAAAAAATAAAAAAGAGAAATCGAAATGTCGATTTCGCAGTCGGATTCGAGCGTTTTCAGCGTTCGAATAGTGTCCATCGATCATTACATGGCACCGCCAATGCCCGGCTTCGATATATGCTACAGTAGCTTTCAAGGTACGATTTCCTTTACAGTCCTTTTTTTTGGTTGTTCTTCTGTCTTTATTGTCGACTAAATTCTCAAACGTTTGATTAACAACTGTTTGGTTGTGATGAAGCTAAAATCTTTGTGAATTTCGAGTTTATTTTAAATTCAATTGTTGAAAATTTGAAGGTGAAAAAGTTAATGAAGTTCCAGTTATAAGAATTTACGGTTCCACCCCGGCTGGCCAGAAAACTTGTTTGCATATTCATGGAGTAAGATTCTTGCTCTCTTTGCTCTATTGATTAGTGGCTTGCATTTATAATTCGTTAAGAAAATTGGGGTAGTTTATGAGTGGTCAAGCTGGTATTTGTATTGTAATTCGAGATGGCTACGAATTCGTTAAGCGAATGGAGCTTATTAGCATGGACCGATGCATTTGCACGGTATTTATTAACTAAGCCAAGTATGAATTGAAAGAGTTGATTTTAGTATTTGTTTTATGTAACTTTGATTAACTATAATTACTTTCTTGTTTACGAGGGCTTGATTGTTGCATTTTCTTTCTCCTAGGCTTTTCCACATATATATGTTCCCTTAGCGGATGTGTTACCTCAGGGCTCTTGTACAAGACAAGAAGGTACTGAGTATGTTTGAAATGATGTTTTACTATTTGCGTTTGTCAATTGTTAGGGTGATATTTGAAACAAACTGTATTCCTTGTCAATCATAGATGATGCATCTGCACATGCCTTAGCTCTTGCCTTAGAAAAAGCCTTGAAGGTATGTTTGGTTAAATTTAATGGAGTTATAATTGGTCATTTGTGCTTTTGGCTGTTTTTTTTCCTTGCTATGTTGCTGATGCAGCAAATATGTTTTGATTTGTTTGGAATTGAATTGTAGCTTAAAGGTGGTCCCGGTTCGAAACGGCACCATGTGCATGGTTGTAGCCTTGTACGAGCAAAGAAGTTTTATGGTTATCATTCATCTGAGGAGCTCTTTGTGAAGATTTATCTGTATCCTAATATTATATTATGCTATAGTTGTTTTTTTTTTCTTTTTCTTTTTGAAACAAAGAAACTTTTGTATTCATAAATTCAGTTGAGTATTGAGGACCTTGACATGATCCAAGCTACTATCCACATGATGTCTCGCGTGCTTCCAATCTTCTTTTGGTGGGGACTTGTTAATGTTACTCAATGTTTTGCTGAACATCACTATCATTTATGGGTTTTATATTTTCTTTCATTCATCGATCCATTTTTTGAACTTTTTTCACCCTCATTGTAACCATCTTGTTATCATGTGTACTCTTTTTACCTTCTGATGTCAGATCCGTGCTGAACTGTAGATGATCCTAGTCATAAGAAGTGGTCTATTATGTTTAGCATACCTATTAAGTAGAATTTTGTGCATATGAATTGATTTTTCTTTGCTTCAATCATTCCTTTTTTTTTTTTTTTTCTAATGTTTAGATATTTTTAATGAAAACAATTTAAAATTTTTCCATAGGTTGCATGGCAATTAGAAATATAGAGATAGCAGTTGCTTGTCACTTTATGCTTCTGCTTTTTCATTAAGGCTCAGATCAGTTTTGATCTAGGATTTTACTTAACAAACTCATAGGTTATTGGTTTTGCTAAGCAAGATGTCCAGTGATTGGCATGTTGAGTTTGTGGCATACCAGAAAGCCCTTGGACAATGTTGGCTATATGTTAGGGATTTAACGTTCTTTTTTTTCCTGAATATTTACATTATCATTTTGTTTGGCTATATGCAATGCACACTGTTAGATATGTGTGTATGTATGTGCATATTCTAAACAATGTAAGCTTGTAATACTGTTTGTTTTTCAGGCAGGTACCATTCTGGATAAAATCTTACAGCCTCATGAATCGCACGTTCCATTTATTCTCCAGTTTCTTGTAAGTACACTTTGTTTTCTTTTTATGTGAATTTTAGTATTGCATATTAATCACTAATTACTATTGCTTTCTCTCTCTCTCTCACACACGCACACACACACGCACCTATATGTATGTGTATGTGTTGTGAACTTTCCTTTTATTTGTTTGACACTAGTGTTCCACAAATCTGAGTCACAGACAGTGCTTTGTAATAGTGGATTTGTTAAAATACCAGCAATAGGTAAATGATTTGTATCATTGCTTCACAGATTTAGGCATGCACATGTTACTGCACAAATGTGTGTTAAAATCATTTGTATAGGGAGGCCAGCGGTGTTTACTTTCTATATTATTTTTCATTTGCCAATTGTCTCTATCTATTTATCTTACTCCCATGCAGGAGCATATCACCTACAGTAATTGTACTACAATTAACTAATCAGCATTCAAGGTTATGTAGGGTCCATAAAAAATTATGTGGAGCCCACACTTATAAGTGGTGCACCCTTACATAATTCTTGATTGTGATTGGATAGTTGTAGTATTGTAGTAAAAAGAATTGTAGGTGAAATGCTCCCCTCCCATGCTTAGTTGTCCATGAGTTCTGTTGTATTTTCTGTTGTCAGACTTGTTAATGGTATTTTTTGTATATCTTGTACAGTTACATATGGTTTTCTAAATCTCATCAATTGGCTACTTAGAAATGTAGCCATTGGGCTGAGTAGTTGTGAAAATTTTATGGTGGCATTTTTATTGAGTTTGAAAATAATCTTATTATTTCCTTAAATGCCTCATACAAACCATTCTCCTTGGAATATTCAATCTCACTACTTCATCCTGCTCTTCTTTTTAATTATGTTTTCAAGATCTCAGCTCAGTTCTTCCTTGTAGGTGGATTATAACTTGTACGGGATGGGTCATCTTCATTTATCAAGGATGAAGTTTCGTAATCCCATACCTGATTTTTTCCATCGAAGAAAATGTAGTTGTTGTGGTCAACATGGGCAGAAGATGGATGACTTGAAATTAGATTCTGGTGGTTTTCAGGTCACTCCTGTCTTTTCTCACCTTTTGCTGACGGATGTTCATATTTCATAAAGCTATGAATTTCCTTTCTTGTATAAGGTCTTATTCTCTTTTATGATATGAAATTGCAATCAGGCAGATTCAAGTTGTGATGTGTGCGTAAGTTCTCCAGTTTGGTTATCTTCCACAGTTCCAGGTGAATGGATGTGGCACGTTGCAAATGAACTTGATGAGTCATCATCAGACCAAGACACTGGGAAGGTTAAACGTCAAAGTTTATGTGAACTTGAGGGAGATACTACTATAGATGGTTTGTATGGCTTTTCCTTTTAGTGCTTGCCATATATGTTCTTCATTTTGTGTCTAAAATTGTTCGCTACTTTTACTTTTCAGACATTCTTAACCACCAATTCAAAATGTACACATCTCTATCACAAACTTGTTCTGATGTGAAAATGGTTCAGTCACTTATTCCAATTTGGGAGGTTTGAACTTTTCCTACCTATATAAACTGTCTACATGAAGCCAATTAATATTCTGTTCCTTTATTGAGCTTTATAGTTGTTGTTATAGGAGGAGTATAAAAGGACAGGGATGCATGAGACAGCTTTACCTTCTGACCCTGACAAGCCACTTTCCAAGGATGTTTTGAAAGCTCTCTCACTTGGCCTTGGATTTGAGAACAAACTAATGGAATTATTGAGCAAAGTTGATGAAACTTTGCCTTGCAATAAGTTGGGATTTGAACAGTCAGTCCTGCCTTTGGCTGACAAGCAAAATTTGGTTGGACATACGCATATCAATTTGAAGCATGATGTTCCACGAGCTCTAAGTTGTTCGGAAGAACAAAACCTGCTTGGATCTCTGTCACAACAACATAAGCCATGTGAAAAGGAGATGAATGCTGCATCATCTGAAGACAAAGATGTCTGTCCTGAACTATTGTCTACCGGTGAAATACGGTCATCAGAAACAGTGCTACCCTCTGACCCAAAGGTAGCTTTTATATAATTTGTGTTTGTATTCTTAAATGCTGTTGTTTCTTTACTCTTGTGTGGCTTTCATTTCTTAACCATTTATATTTGTATGCTTTTATAAGTATTGGTGATGTGAACTTTGGGCCACTTAGCTGCTATATTTCTTATTGGTTAATAGAAGTCGCCATTTGAATGCATTGTTGCCTCTCCTAATTTCTCCTTTCTCCCCATAGAGGTATCACGCTACATGTTTTCTGCGATTTGAATTTTATTTTTTGATCGTGCAAATTCAGTGCATGGTAATTTTTAACGGTTGGTAGAATTTTACCTTGTGTCCTTATCTAAAAAGGTGTTGAATGGTGCTTTAGAATGCGTTTTTATCTTTTCTACCATTAAATAACTTAATGGAACACTCGGACTATCTTTTGAACCAGGCTTTTAATAAATTTCTTCCCCACTAAATTCCTTTTAGATTTGTAAGTTATTATATAATTTGCAATGCTTGATTAAGTTCTTGGGGATTGTGGAATACTATTGCCAGACATTTGCTATGCAAACATCCTCTTCATAATGGGATTAGTTCTACTAGCATTCCACTGCCAATAAGATTTTTGTCTGTTTCTCATTACCGGATTTTGGTTGTGATTGTGCATGAATAAACTTTATTAGATTCATAGGGGTTAGGATTAAACCTTATGGCTGTTGAAGTTCTTTGAAAGTGCTTACTTAGGCCTCCAGTTTCTTTTACTTGCTCTATCAGTTTTTAATCATTAATTCATACTTTCACAGGCTACAGATACAGAAGCTTTGGGCCTTTTAAGGTGGCTTGCCACTTCTCATGCTGATGAAGATATAAACTCAGATGATGAGCTTGTTCGTGAGACTATTCTGACTCCTTTGTTACCTGCAACAACCATTGATAAGGTGCTAGAGAAAGCCAGTATTGATTATGAGAGTGAGTCACTGAAAGAATGTCAGGACATTCTTGATTCGGTTGAGGATTTAATTGACTTTGAGGGTCAGAAGGAAGGAATCTATCATTCTTTTGATCATACTCAAGTCTCACCAGGCAAAAATATTCCCCAAACAGATGGTTCCAGTGATGATCTATCTCTAACACCTTCAGCTGGATCAGTTACGATTTCTTCGAAAACAGACATAAAAGCTGAATTTAAGAGGTCTTCGCAGGATACTGGTAAAACATCTACTACTAAACGCAAAAGGAAAAAATCTTTATGGGGCTCTTTACCTCTTTCTATGACAGAAAAGGGGAAGGATAACTTGGGTAGTGTTAGTTTCAACATTACTGAAGCATTTGCGGATGAAGTTAAAGAATATTTAGGCTCAAGTTTCCCAGCTGCAAATGATTTGGGAAAAACTTCCAATCCTTTAAATAGAAATATACATGCCAATGACTGCTATAAGCAAGAAGGAGGCACATTAGTTGAATGCTCTGTGCGGGACTTGATGAGAAAAAAGCGAAGCTGCCGAATTGAGCCTGCTGATTGTGGATCTGTTAGGAGTGAAAATGTTCATTTGAAGGGAGAAAAGGAAACAGCTATTTTCTTTTGCCCAAAACAATTAGATTTTAATGAGTTAAATGATGGGCTTGACAAGATGGCCTCTGGATCTCTCAACCATAGGCCATCAGTTGTCAATGTACAAAAGGAATTTCAAGAGGCTGCTGGCTTCAAGCCTACCCATTCTGATTCGATGGATTGTATTCTACCCCAATTTTCTGGCATTTATAATCCACCGCAGGCTAACATAGGCCACCTTGAACAAATGGGGAAGACATCAGCATTGAATCTTTACCCTGAGAAGCATGACTCAGCAATTTTTACTGGTCATTGTGAAACTTATTATGGTAAGAAGTTTGACTTTCAAGCAACTTCTTCAGGACCCATAACTTCTGATGCCTACACTTCAAAATCCCATAAGGAAATAGTTTCCCTCGATGAGAGCATGCAGCAAACAGGCGCAAGTGGTTTTGGGTGTTTGTCAGCTTCTTCATGTAAGCATAAGATGCTTGGGATGGATGATTACATCCACAAAAATTACAACTCAAGTGGAACTTCTTTATATACTAGCAAATTTGTGCTCATGGACGCAATGACTGACAAAAATGATCTGCAGAATGAAGATTGTGGTAGTGGACAACATGGTCAAAATACTGCCTTGATTGTTGGCAATGAGGAAAAACCTGTGGAGTTAATTGGCATGACCTTCCGCAACAAACCCCCAGCAGCAGATTGGAATGAAGGAGCAACTGAAAATGATTCACATTCACCTGCTACCAGATATTGGCCTTCTCTTTTTAACAGGGGAAATTGTCAAGGAACATCAGGTGAATTTTGTCTTTCTCTAATATCTTGAGCCTTCACATTTCATTATTTTTTATCTTTGGTTAAAACCGCTTCTGCTTAACAGAAGCAATTAGGTATCAGTGTTACTATGTATCAAGAAACATTCCTTCCTCCAAAAAAGGGAAGTGCATTTTGTCTGTTGAGAAATCGAAGGAGCAGTTTTCTTCTGTCCTGTGGTTATGGTTTATCAGTAAAAATTTGTCAATAAGTCACTGGCTGGGTAGCTTGTATTGGTCAGAGTAAAGTCTATAATATTTTTGGCATTTTAATTACATCTTTGCATTTGTTTTAAAAGAATTATATCGAATTTGTTGCAACTAACTAAGGCCCTTATGAAAAGCTATAGCCGCGATGACTGCTTGAATTTTTTGTTGACTGATTTGTGTTTGTTTCTTTTTTTTTTTTTTTTCAAAGGGAGAGCTTTGGATGAGATTCTCCCATTTTTTTCAGGGGACAGTGGAGAAGAGAAGGAAAGTCAAAACAAGTTAATAGGAAATAACAGCTCTAAATTTCGTCAAGAAGCTGCCTTGGGCGTGCTTACTCACTATCAAAATGATGGGTCTTTCTTGTACCTGTTGACACCTGTATTTTCACCCCCTTCTGCAGATTCTGTATCTAGATGGCTGTCATGTGATGACAAAGGTATTGGCTAGATTTGTTGAAAGAGCTGCATTTTGTTTCCTGCTTTTTTCATTTTCTTGTCCATAACTTTTGTTTCTTGTTTCTAGGAACTTCTAGACAGAGTATTGCAGTAGCAGCAGAGTCTCCATCTTTAACAGGTAGAGTTTATGACTTTTCTTCTGTAAAAAGAGAAATTGGAGAAACCTTATTAATAGCTTAGAACAATTTGCAGGCTCCTCTGAGTATCTGATTACCATAGAAAACTCTTCACCTGTTAACCAGAACGAGGCTCTGACTGAAAATACTTCTACATATCACACGGGTCCAATGTTGGATCAAGGGCATCCAGGGAAGAACGTGGTCCTTGATTCAGAAGTGAAGTCTTGCTGTGATGAGTCAAAAACATGTCAAAGTGAGGGAAATATTACGAAAGTAAATACATGGGCTGATGGCTCACAAGATCTGTCTCAGATTTCAGGTCCAGATGGAAAATCAATGCCCACTCCGCTAAGCCAAATAGGATTTCGAGATCCTGCAAGTGTTGGTGCTGGGCAGCAGCTTACATTGTTAAGCTTGGAGGTATCAGCCATGACAGATTTGTCGTTGCACTATTTCTTATAATGATCTATGTTTCAAAAAATTACTTTAGAAAGCTTGGTCCCTCAAATTTAACTATAAAAACAGCACATGGCATTTTTGCATCCTCCTTCTAGAAATTTTAAATGATTTCATGGCAAAAGATCCTATATATTGTTTTTACTATCAGAATAATAATTTTATTAGCATTCATTGAAGTTTTACAATTTTACGTTTTGCATGTTTAAATTCCCTTATGTTTACATTAACAACAAAATATTGGCAGTGAATCCTTCCCAAATAAGTCTACATGTAATGTTAAGGCCAGCATTAGCATTACTACCATTAAGATATTTTTGAAGTGTTGCTGCTTAGCGTTTCTTAAAAATACATACCATTACTTACTGAAATAAAATAATTGATTATGATTTCCTGGCTAGTAATAGTTCTGAGGTTGATCCCTGATACTGCAACACTTTCTGGCAGGTTCACGCAGAATCTCGAGGAGATCTGAGACCTGATCCTCGATTCGATGCAATCAATGTCATAGCTCTTGCAATTCAGAATGACAATGATTCTGTGACTGAAGTTTATGCGCTCTTGTATAGTAACACTGGATTCTGTCAGAGGTGTGCTAGCTTGTGATTTAATTGCACATTCATTGATTAATTCTGCATCCTTTGATGTTCTATATATATATATATATATATATATATATATATATATATTTCCTGCATATCATTCTCTTTTATCTTTTAGGTTTATTTAGCTCCTATTGATGCCAACAACACTTCCATCAAAAACTTTTTGTGCTATTTTGTTCACATAACAAGTTTCCATCCTTTTGACTTTTCATACTCACTTGATTTTGGTGCAGGAGTCTTGATGGAATATCTGGGTTTAAAGTGTTTGTTTTCTCTGAGGAGAAGCACTTATGTGGTCAGTTTGTGAAGATTTTATGTTCTCTTGATCCTGATATTTTGATGGGTTGGGATGTACAAGGTAGTTCTCTTGGTTTTCTAGCTGAAAGAGCTGCATATCTGGGTATAGGATTGCTTAATAAAATATCAAGGACGCCATCTGAAACCAAAATAAAAGCCGAAGAAACTAACTTTTCTGACAAGGGTTTAGAAGATGAATTGCTGCTTAAGCCATTGGTTGCTGATAATGATGTGATGGAAGATGCAATAATAGAGGATGAATGGGGCCGAACTCATGCCAGTGGTGTCCATGTTGGTGGTAGAATTGTCCTCAATGTCTGGCGGTTAATGCGCACTGAAGTTAAACTTAATATGTATACGGTTGAAGCTGTAGCTGAATCTATTTTGAGGCGAAAAATTCCAGCAATTCCTTATAAAGTATTGACAAAATGGTTTTCAAGCGGTCCTGCATGGGCAAGGTACAGATGCATCGAATATGTGGTTGAAAGAGCAAAGTTGAATATGGAGATAATGAATCAACTTGATATGGTATGGTAATGAATGCTTCTCTTCAATTCTGCATGCAGAATGCTAGTTGGGACAAATTTTATGGTCTCCTAGAATTATTAGCTTTTTCTTTGTTCCAGACATGGCTATTATTCTTTTGATTGTTCTTGCCTGTCCTTATTGGCGTTGTATTTGGTCTTTTACGCATGATGTCTAGTGTAAATTTATGGAGATAAGTTAATGTCATTCCATGGCTAATGAAATATATCTGATTCTTACCTTCATTTTTCTTCAATCAAATCTGTTTGACGGAACAGTATTTGTTTAATACATCAGTTATATTTGAAAATTATATTTCTTCTCTTCTCTTTTTATTTCAACTGATACGTCCTGTTTTACATTGTGATCATATTGGTTTTACAGATAAATCGAACATCAGAACTTGCTCGTGTTTTTGGCATCGATTTCTTTTCTGTTCTTTCTCGAGGTTCACAATTTCGTGTTGAATCCATGCTTCTAAGGTTGGCACATACACAGAATTATCTTGCTATTTCTCCTGGAAACCAACAGGTTATTGCTTCTCATTTTTCCTTCCTCCTTTCCAGTTGCTGGTGATGTTCATCCTTGCTTTCCACTTTGATGGCTTTTACATTATGACATTTCCTTTTCTTCTTCCTCTTACTCTTTTTAATCATCTATGCTATGCATTTTGTACTATTAAATGTTGAAATTGAATATTGATTCAGTTTTTCTCTTATACAGGTTGCTTTTCAACCTGCAATGGAGTGTTTGCCCCTTGTGATGGAACCTGAATCTGGCTTCTATGCGGATCCAGTTGTTGTGTTGGACTTTCAGTCTCTTTATCCATCCATGATAATTGCTTACAACCTTTGCTTTTGCACGTGCCTTGGAAAAGTTGCAAATTCTGAAATAAATACTCTTGGGGTTAGTTCATATGCACCAGATCCAAATGTTTTGCGGGATTTAAAAGATCAACTGCTGCTTACTCCAAATGGTGTTATGTATGTGCCTTCAAAGGTAATTATCATTTCTACTATATAAAATTTCTTTTATTTTGGAAATTAAGAAAAAAAAAAAGTAGAAGAAAAGAGTGCTGCATATCCAATGATGCCCACTTTTTTGGTTCTATAGGTACGCAAAGGAGTTCTGCCTCGCTTATTGGAGGAAATATTATCAACCAGGATAATGGTGAAACAAGCAATGAAGAATTTGACTCCTTCACAGCAAGTTCTTCAGAGGGTATCTTTGTTCCTTTGTTTTCTTCATGTATAAATGTCTACACTGAATTTAATCAAAAGAGTACAGGTTCTTAATCTATGTACACTAGTTTGAAACTAAGTCTGGGTCAAATCTAGTTGTATGTCGCAGCACCTTTTTTCAATTATATGCGAATATGCTTGAAGTAATCGCTCTAAAATGTGAAATAAAATAATGTCTGGATAAATTAATATTTTACATTCATTGTTATTTTATGCATGCTCATTAATAAACATGATAAGTTACTGTCTTTAATTTTCTTTTCAGATATTCAATGCAAGACAGCTTGCTTTGAAGCTGATAGCAAATGTAACATATGGTTATACTGCTGCTGGATTTAGTGGTCGCATGCCTTGTGCTGAGCTTGCCGACAGTATTGTTCAATGTGGTCGTAGCACACTTGAAAAAGCTATTTCCTATGTAAATGCACATGAAAAATGGAAGGCTAATGTTGTATATGGTGACACTGACAGGTATGTAGTCAAACCTCTTACTGCATTAGGGTTGAAATGTAAGTCGGAAAGGTTTGTAATGCATGTGTAATGTTACACGTGGTTTACAAAGAATGATTCCAAAGTCAGTTCGTAATCTTTGATCTCTTTTGTCATGCATGTTAAAGATAATAGTAGATTTTTCTCATAAGCATTTAGGGTATGGTCAGACTAAAGGACTTAATCTATTGCAGCATGTTTATCCTCCTTAAGGGGCGGACTGTCGAAGAATCGTTCAAAATAGGGCGTGAGATTGCAACTGCAATAACTGCAATGAACCCATATCCAGTTACACTAAAAATGGAGAAAGTCTATCACCCATGTTTTCTCCTTACTAAGAAGCGCTATGTTGGCTATAGTTACGAAAGCCCCGACCAAGTCAAACCTATTTTTGATGCTAAAGGCATTGAGACAGTTCGCAGAGATACTTGTGGTGCTGTTGCCAAGACATTGGAACAGTCATTGAGACTCTTTTTTGAACATAAGGATATATCAAAGGTATCTAAGTTTTCTTATTTATATGCTTACTTGTCTAACTGATATTATTTAACGAGTTGGTTTGGTGAAGAACCATCAAGCAAGCAACTAGGCTTTAACTTAAGTGCCATTCTGGTTATTGCGGAGTCAGATCCTCTTGATATACCTAAAATGTTGCAATTTATGGAAGTACCACACTTTAGGGGAAGATAAAATACAGAAGGGACCCGCAATATTGAAATTGCCATGAAGTCTAAGCCTGTGCTCACTAAGCAATTCTTGATCTGTGTTGCTTAGTCACTGTGAATGCCATCCTAGTTTGCTTTAAGAGATTGGCAAACTCTTTTATCATAGATGATGAAATTAACCTTTTGTTGTTTTGTATAGGTTAGAGCATATCTGCATCGTCAATGGACAAGGATTTTGTCTGGGAGGGTTTCTCTTCAGGATTTTATCTTTGCAAAAGAAGTTCGCTTAGGAACCTACAATACGAAAGTAAGTTCACTACCACCAGCAGCAATTGTGGCAACCAAAGCAATGAGAGCAGATCCCAGGGCAGAACCACGCTATGCAGAGCGAGTACCCTATGTTGTTATCCATGGGGAGCCCGGGGCTCGCCTGGTTGACATGGTGGTGGATCCATCGGAACTTTTGGCTATTGACTCCCCTTACAGATTAAATGATTTGTATTACATCAACAAACAGATAATCCAAGCATTGCAAAGAGTTTTTGGACTTGTTGGTGCCGACTTGAACCGGTGGTTCTCAGAGATGCCACGCCCAGCCAGGGAAGCTTTTGGTAAATGTGGCGTACATGCTCTAAATCCACAACGTACTCGGATTGATTATTATTATCTTTCAAAACACTGTACACTCTGCGGTGAGTTGGTCCAATCATCAGCTCATCTGTGCGGTAAATGTTCAAAAAATGAAACTGCAGCTGCAGTGGCTATAACTGGGAGAACATCAAAATTAGAGAGAGAAATGCAACACCTTGTTGCTGTGAGTAATGCGTTCCCTTTTTAGTCATAATATTTGCCCAATTGTCAGTTTGGTTAAATTTCCGAATATCAAATTAGTCCTGATATTGACGCTTGCATTGCTTTACAATATAGTTATTGTTTCTCTGCCAGCTATGTCGACACTGCGGAGGAGGGGACTGGCTTGTGGAGAGTGGGGTGAAATGCAATTCACTTGCATGCTCGGTCTTCTTTGAGAGGCGTAAAGTTCAGAAGGAACTTCAAGTTCTTTCCGCCATTGCCACCGATAAAGGTTTCTATCCCAAGTGTATGGTGGAGTGGTTTTGAATTCGTTCTTCACGCACGAAATAAAGGTCAGGAAACATGTTCTCCAGTCACGTATGCTTCTCTTTTGCATGTACACGCTGGGTAGTTAATGTTTTTAAGTTAAAATTTTTCTATTTGTAATTGTTTAGTGTTTATCGTTGATGTACTGTTATATAGAAATATTGAACATTTGTCGCACTCCGCCTGGCTCTTTTTTGTTTTTTTAAAGAAAGAAAAAAAGAAGTTTCTCAGTCTTAAAATTGTTATTGATCTTTTCTAAATCTTGCAATTTAGAATTAAAGTAAACGCGACAAACGTGATATTGTATCTATACATGTAACACTGAGTTTGGTGTTATAAATTAAGTGAGACTTAATTATATAAAAATCGTATTAAAAATATAATAATAAAATAAAATTAGGATGTTTTAAGTATTTAAAATTTGTTTTTTTTTTTTTTAAATTACCCACAAAAAACTGTCTAAAATTTTTTAAATCATTTAATTTAGAGCAACTACTCATTGCAAAAGCCTATCAATTTTTTTAACTTAATGTTTTTATGAATATAATGTTATTCTTTTAAAAAGATTTTTTATTCACCCGTAAAATAAGTAGTTTTAGCAACTAAACTATTTAAATGTATTAGTAATATCTAATGAGGCTTTGATTCTCTAATAAAAGTATATATTCTTTTTCTTTTCTAACGAAGTATATGAGAAGTATATCTCAACGTCCGAGGAAATCTTATCTTACATTCAAAATTCATAAACAATTTTTGTAGGTTCATAGTTAAATAGGAATAAGATCGAAATTAATAATTATGGGTTCAAATAATGCTATATTCACTTTGCGCTGAGTGATGTAGCCTAATAATCATTTAAAAAAAAAAAAAATTCCCCCTTGAATGCTGGGCCCTAATAAACACTAGACATAGAAAAGGGTATTGGACCCTAAATCAGACGACCTAAAAAACCCTAAACCAAGACTTTCTTCATCTTTTTCTTCTCTCATTTGGGCTAATTCTGGCCCGAATAGTCATTTCTTCTTCTCTTTCTAAAAGGTTTAAGCTTCCTCCCTTCCATGGAGGAGGGTTTTTGACTTTTTGTTTGTTACATCTTACCAAACTCTCTTGTTAAACCCCAAAAATGGCGCAATCGCCATTTGCTTTTCTTCTCCTAAAACGCCTTTCTCTCTCTTATAAAACCCGACTAAAACCCTATAAATTTTATCCACCTCCTGTTTTTACCTCAATTAATTCAAAGCCCTTCTCTTCTGCTTCGCCACTGCCGGCGGGTACGGCCAATCAAGAGCGACCAAAGCCAACTTCTCTCTCGGCTCGTATGAGTTTCATTTTTGACCAAATTGATAAAATTGAAAAACAGAAACAACAACAATCGCTTGAAAACGACGACACCCTCCAACGTATCCGAGCTTGGCGTCAATCGAAGAAGGAATCTCAAGTGACCCAACAGCAATTTCAATCCAAAGAGCAAAACCCAGATTCTGCTATTCCCAAAAATGATGCCATTCCGACTGAGTTTGCGTTGTCTGACTCGCCCGAGTTAACCGAGTCACAAAATGGGGATGCTCTCCGGAGGATTCGTGCTTGGAGGGAATCGAAGTATGAGAAGAATAAGCAATACCCGGAAGAAGGTGATAAAAATGAGGCTGCAGTTGGTGTTTTGAGTACTGATTCAGTGACTGAGTTGGGCAAGTTGGAGGGGCAGAAGGGGAAGGTGGTGGAAGTGGTGCACCCATGGCCGGAGTGGATAGAGTTGATGGAGAGATTAGTTCAGCAGAATTACTTTGATCATAAAAGGAGAGATGATGAAAAGATAGTGGAAGAGTTGGGATTTGATGTGACTAATGTTGTTGAGGAAGTTAAGGATGATGCTGGAATTGATTTTAAGGACTTCAAGACTGTGCAAACTGCTTGTATTAATTTCGGGAAGGATCGGTTTGATATATTAAGGTTTGTATATCCGTTCCTTTTTATGTTTGGTTTCTAATGATTGGCATTGTATGTAAAGCGAAATGGATTTGTTTGGTTAGTTTAGTTTATATTTTGTTGCATAGAGATAACTGGAATTTATGTTTGGTTGGAAGATTGTTAGTATAAATACTTATTGGAAGATTTAATTTTCAACCTTGTGTTGCAAATGAATTGCAAAGAAATAGATTTGATTTCAGGTTTTGATGATGTGAACATAAATGTTATTTAATTTTTGTTAAGAATGGTCTTTCGCATGTAAGTGGACCATAATGGTAATAATCGGTTTCATAAAAAATCAAGAGTTTCGATGCTGTGAACATAAAGGTTATCTAATTTTTGTTATAAATGATCTTTGGTGTGTAAGTGGACCATAATGATAGTAATCGGTTTTATAAACAATCAAGAGTTTGATTATAATGATAAACAGAGATGATTGTTACCATGATTTGAACCTTGTCTTTCTTAGCCTTTGTTTCTTCAGCAATTGATGAAATGGACCTTGAAGTTCACAGTGTACTTTTCTAGGGGTTGGTCTTAGTAAAATATTATTAGAGGAATTCATTGCTCTTCAGCATTTGCTTAGACTATAGTAATGGCTGACAAAATCCTATGTTGTTAATCTTTTGGATTTTGTTAATTTCCTACTGTGGCTGTTTTAGTTGTTTGTTTCTTATTTTCTTTCCCATGATTTCGTTCTTTGCCTTTCCTCAGGATTTTTTTTTCTCTATATCAGTCTTCTGCTTCTTTGGATGGATTAATATATTCAATTGTCCTAAAAATTTGTGTTAAAGGAGTTATTTGAAACACTTGTTTTGATTAGTGCTAGTTTGCTTGGCTTTGCTGAAATAGAAAGTTGGTTTCAGGTCATTATCGAGACAGGATATTCAAGTTTTGGTTGGTTTTGGATGCCCAAGTGCCGACAAGAAGGTGGTTTTCTCTGCAAAACTCTTGAGGAAACATGTCCACCTTGATGAAGGAGATGTAAGTATTAATTCCTTGACTCCTTTGTTGTTTAGTCATATCTAACAAAAAAATTCTGCTGTTATTGCTTCTTTTCTTTTTGGCCCTTCACTTATTTGCGTGGTGATGTTCTTCATATATCAATTTTTCTGCTTTTTCTATGGAACATTACCTTTCTTCTTTTCTGTTTTTTCAATAGTGATAAATTATTTGTGGATCAGGTTTGTAGTTCCTGCAGTTTGAGGAATTCCTGCGAGAGGGCATATCTTCTGACGAACAAAGAGGATGAGGCACGAACTATTGATGTTATGCGTGTCCTATTGACCTATGGTTTTGATTATATGAATGGTTCACTGGTAAATGAATCTGTTATGAAAAAGAAGTCTGTAAAAACTGTTGTACGTAAGTTGCTTTACGAGGTTGTAAAGTTGAGTGCTGTTCCTATAGACCCTAATCTTCCCCCGCCCGTGATAAAGAAGCCTCCACCAAAAGTGAAACAACCTCCTCCTCCTCCAAAGAAGCGGGTTGGACGTGATGACATTGAGATGAAAAAGGGCGACTGGCTTTGTCCAAAGTATGTGAGTTATGAGTTCCAATTGAAATTCTTATTGGAGACTTTTAATCTTGGGATCCATAATGATTGAGATGCATCCTGTCTGTGTCATGAGCTGCTGTTGTAGTTATAAAAAAATCATGTTCTGAACTTTTTTTTTTGGGGGGTGATGCTTCATACTAGTTTTATTAGAAATTTAAACATACATTAATCTTCGAGAACATTGAATGGTGGTCTCAGGTGTGATTTCATGAATTTTGCGAAGAATACAGTCTGTCTACAGTGTGATGCTAAGCGGCCAAAGAGACAGCTGCTTCCCGGGGAATGGGAATGCCCTGAGTAAGTTCACTTTTTTTTCCCTTGCACATTCTGATTTAGTTTTTAAAACAAGTCACATATTTCAAAGTTCATTTATCGTATATGATTTGTGCTATATTTAAAATCATAGATTTAGCTTTTTACAAGTTGGTTCAGCACATATTTTGCTGCGTACTCGGGGAGGTTGGCTATGGCTTACGAACATATGTAATAAGTTGATAGTCTTGGAATATTGATCTTGTGGCTTCTCGGTGATCCTCTTCTAAACGAGGAAGATGACTCGTTCTTATCAAGTATAAACTCTGGAATTGCATCTGTTTCGAACTGTTTTCGTTGCTTCTTATTGTTATTGTGCTCTGGCAGGTGCAATTTCTTAAATTACAGAAGAAATATGGCATGTTTTCATTGTGATTGCAAGCGTCCACTGGATGCATCTATGGAGAGTAAAATACAAGAAATGCAACCTGGTCCAAGAACAATGTTGCAGAAGGTTGCCCGCCGACCAGAGGTCTCTAACGCCTGGAATTTTGACTTCGATGATGATGAATCAGATGGGGCAGATGTTGCTGCCTTCGAGTATGCAGATACTTCGGTAAAGGGTGAAGCTGTTCCTTCGGATAACCAGACCCGTGGAGGGAAGTTTAGAGGTCTTGAAGATGATTTTGATACAGCTGGCCAAGCTCCGAGGGTCCATGAAAGAAGGTATTCGGATATTGATAGCGGCAAACATGGATTGGGATTTGATGATTTTGATGATGTTGATGATTTTGATGATATTGATAGTTATGAGATAGACTCTCAGCAAAATAAT
Organism: Adansonia grandidieri; assembly: GCA_038382065.1. NCBI lineage: Eukaryota > Viridiplantae > Streptophyta > Magnoliopsida > Malvales > Malvaceae > Adansonia > Adansonia grandidieri. The sequence goes on along the minus strand of JBBYHK010000022.1, from coordinate 16,295,242 downwards.
CCAAGGCAGAAAGCTTCTTCGAATATTTACTCTGACAATGAGGTGTTTTCCAAACCAGAAAGAAGTCAGGGCTCTAAGCACATCCATAGAAAAGTAGCTTTATCCGAATCGGAGGATGAACTAGATTTTAATTCAGATGATGAACTTTCAGTTCATCCTAACTGGAAATCAAGTCATGTAGCTGATTCAAAGCACAGGGGTAGAGATACAAGAGGTGTGTCAAAGGGCTTAAGTTTTGGCTCAGAAGACCTTGATTGGGATTACGATGGCGATGATGATTTTGACGATTTTGGATCCAAACGGAGGAAAAACGATAAAGGGAGTCATGGTAGAGGCAATTTTCGGAACAGAGGAAGTTCTGGTTTTCAAGGTGGTTCCTTCTCTGATTCAGGCTATGAAAGTGATGGTCTAATTTCTCGCAGAAATGTGTTAAGAGGGAGTAAAACAGGATCTGGCAGCCGAGGAAATAATGTTTGTGACCATGATCATGACAAATTCAGAAAAGACTCGCGACCTAGATCGAACACCAAGATGGATGGCAGAAGAAACAATTCCAACAGATCACAACGAGGGTCTTGGGGTAATAATAGGAGGTTCGGAGAGAATGACTATGGCAATGGCAGGCAAAGAATGAAAAACAACAACATGCAGAGAGTCAAGGGACCTGGAAAAGGTGGAGGATTCGGTAATAGGCCATGGAGAAGGTCTCGTGAATATGGTATGGATCATGAAAATGATCCTAATGAATTCAGAAATAGTAGGCGAGTTATCGAAAGGTAATTCCCAGTTTTCACAAATTTTAACGACAATTCCATAAAATATTTGCATTTTTAACATAACTTTTAATAATTTTCTTTCGTTTACCTTTTTAATGGCAATTCAAATCCATAAAAAAGTTCGTTCTTTCTAACGGCTTGACTCTATTTAGTGCTTTTCGGAGTTTAAAAACAAATCACCAATAAATATTTTAGGTGCTTTACCTAAATACTTTGGCATTCTTGAGTAGTTTACTGCCTTTTATACATAAAATGAAAATAAAAAGCATGAAGTTCGATTGAACTAGATCAAATAATCTGTGTACGGTATCTTGTATTTTTTTCGGTGTCAGATCATATAAACATAAAAATAACATAAATTATTAGCACATCAAAATTCTGAACACAAATGCAAAGTGTATCAAATGTGTCTAATTGTTCATTAACTATTTTTAATCGTGCTTATTAAATGTTCTGTGTTAATCATATGTTAAACATATCGTACCATGTTTATTACAATATTTTAGTATTCATTAAAGGTATCTTGTTCAAAATTCCCAAAATCTAAATTAAACCACTGTCAGTAAAAAGGATAAAACCATATGCGGAAATGCCTATATCACATTAGATCAGATTATTTCAAATTACTCCTAACAAATGCACAGATAGATAGAATCAATTGGCCTTACAGGACATCTGTAATGAACTCAAGAACATCAAATACTCACACACTTAACCATCAAAGTCAACTCAAGAACTCGAGAGTTGAAAGTGGCAATCAGAACAAGAAAGAATCTAATGATAACCCATCAAATGTAACTCAAAATATTCACTGCAGCAAAAAAAAAAAAAATTGCAAGAAAAATCCATAATTGATCAAAACCATCAAGTACCATTCTTTGAATCAAATCCTTACTACAAAAATTAACTTATATATGTCATAATTGAAACATATAAAAAAGGTCACTCAAATGATCCAATTCTAGACCAATTGAAACTCTTTTTTTTCATCAAAATCATAAATAACCATATCAGATAATCAGTCACCCTTTTTCCTGAAAGAGCATCCTTCAGTGAGTCTAGCTTTACCTCCTGTAGGCTGACAAAGAACAGTCTGACAGTTGCCACACACAACCACCGTCTGAGAGTGGCTAAACACAGTTGTTCTGACACCCCCACCCAAAAAAAAAAACATAAATTTGTAAGGATATAATGAATTCCATGATTCAAGGAATATAAATTTGTTAAAGATCTAATGGCAATTGAGACAATACAATAACTTACATGTTGAAACAGCCTTGACATTTGACATCCTTTACAACAAGTAAATAAACAGAGTTAGCTCTCAAGAAATTTCTATGCAAAGATTAAATATAGCTCAAAGGGTGAACAAATATGAAACCAACAAAAAATGGGTTTTAATGAATTACCATGAAGAAAGAATTAGGAGATTGAACCAGACGTTTGAGCTTGTGCTTCTTCTTCTCAAGCTCTGCTGGAGGATTCAACAAATCGATATCGTTTTGAAGAACCTAATAATTTCAAGTTTTATACAACACTAATCAAATTCCATTATCAAAAAAACAACAAAAGGAAAACAAAAAGAATCTTGAACATACCATTTTTGGTTGGCTGCTAGATGCTTCAAGAGCAACCTCAAAACCCCAGAAGCTTGTGGTAGGCGGCAGAGCAGGGCGGATGAAAAACGTAATATTGTCATGTTTTTATATCTGAACCCTAGGTCGTTTGAGAGACATAAAACCCAGTAAAGCCCAAAAGGTTCAAAACATTTAGTCCAAATGTTTTCAACATGAATTTGGATCCATATTTTAGTCCAGACCTGATTTAGAGAATTGGGTTTTGGCAAATCTGGGAATAGATGGGATACTTCATTTTTGTTTTCCTACCCCAAGCTGAATACAAATCCGGAAAGAAGCAGCCAATTGTTTCCTTTCTTTCTTTTTCCCCTTACCTTCGCATATGATTATATCATTTTGTTTATTAACATTTTGCTTCTTTTTTTTTTTTTTTTTGGTCAATGGGAAAGAAAAGACTCTTAGATTTAAAGAGGGTAAAGTAAGAAGGTAGGGTTTTACTGATAAGATCAATTTACATTCTCTAATAGATATTCTTAAACCAACAACCAGCCTTCGCATTTAATTTGGTAAAAGGCCAGGGACACTGCAAAAAGCATAAAATAAACCAAATAATTCATATATTTATATAATAATTCATATATTTATATATAGCTTTATCATTTTTTTTTTCATGTCATCGGTTTAAAGTGTTAATATGTGTTGATATCATATTTGTATTGTATTTTAATTTCGTATCACCTTTTGTGTCATGTTTTCAAGGAAACACATAATACGACATAAACAAGTTAATGCACCATTAAACAAATCTTGAATGTTTTCACGGAAAGGCTACATAGAGCCAAAAAATAATATTAGAAAGCTAAATATAACCATCCTCCGTTTAAGTACATCCCAACAGCAGCACAGGTTACCATCATTCAGTTCAACAACCCCCCCTCCTTATTTTATTATTATTAACTTTTTTTTCTTTTTTGGTCGCATTTTTTCCTGTTAGCGTAGACACAGACATGAGAGCTGCTCTGCAGCAGCATGGTTGAGTTGACAATAATTAGGTTCTTCAAATCAAAAGGGAAAATTCGAATTCTCACAATTTACAAATTCATTTCTTGCTCATTGAAACTTTCTATCCTAAAAAGGAAAAAAAAAAAAAAGAAGTGGATGGGGCTCAGAGTGATGAAAGTCATGCCAATCAAAAGACTGAAGACTAACAGACAAGAACATTCACCATTGGATGGATGGATGGAGGAGCAGATAAAAATAGAACTTAACGAAATTAATGGATCTTCCCTGATGCCATGGCAGTGAAGCCCTCGAGAGGGTATTACTGCAGCTCAACCTTTATGATCTTAAACACCAAGCAAGAACCGAAACACATCACTCAATGATATAATTCCTTCTACGCGCTTGCTGCCGGCTTCCACAATCACAAGTCTCCTAGCCCCTGTGAGTATACAAGCAACAAGGCATAGAAAGTAAATAAAATTGAGAAACTGATGAAAATAAGCTTTTTTCATCAAGATGATCGTAAGAGAACTAGCTGCATTATATGAAAATATAAAATAAAAGTGGATGGATGAAAATATTAACCAGGGTTTGCCAACCGCTCCATCACTTTGTGCAAAGTATCGGATCCTAGACACATCTGACATCTTTGTCCGTTGAAAGAATTTGCATCTTGACCCAGTTGCAAGGCCTGCAAGAATCAAGTATCACGTTTTTATTTATTTTTTCTTTTTTTCAGCAGCGTGGAAATTTTGGCTCGTAAGAAAAGTTCTGGCTTAACTTGCATTTAACGTAACAGGCAAAGCAAGCATAAATGACATTTCACAATTACCTGATGAATGCTCATTTCATCAAGATGAATCTGTGCATAAGCTTTATCCTTTGCCAAAGTAGTTATATCACTGTTAAGCAAACAAACAGATATCATTTTAAGGAACAAAAGCAATGTGTTTGGCAACCAACAATCTCTTCTTTTTGAACTCTTATTTCCCAGTTTAAAACAAAAGGCATTACCTTCGTGAATATATGTCAAGCAATGAGTCATTCTCATCCACTATTGGTATCGAACTTACCTCAGCTGCAAAGCAAGGTGCAATATCATAAAATGATTAAAAACAAGCAAGGTAGAAAAGGCAAAGAGAGAATGGAGAAAGAACAGGATAAAATGCACAAAAGCCACACGGTAACAACAATTACTAATAACCTTAGTGGCATTAAAATACTTCCCTCAAAAGAAGTGATACCAGCTCAACATGCAACGGAACAAAATTTACTAATGTCAAGCAAACAAGCTCAACATACAACAGAAAGGTGTATATGCAAAAAAGTAAGATTCCTAATTCAACATGTACCACATACCAAAAAAAAAAAGGTTACTGATTCAACATAAGAAAGCATGCTTAAAAGAGTCTATTCTTTTCCATTTTATCCACTAAGCGATAATTTCTATCATATTGTACACAAGAAGCATCAGCAGCTAAAACCTTAAGCAGAAAAGCTAAGGGTTACCTTGAACTAACAATGATAAGGCAGCACCAAGAGAGGCATTTGGTCGGAGCATTGCCAATGGTCGACCATTTGATTCTCCAATTTTTGGTACCCAAGTTCCCAAGGGAATTGAACAAATTGGTTGTTGAAGAATGGGCAAGGAGCCAGCAGAACGTTTAAAATGTCTGCAAATAACTGAAAATAAGGTTCTGGTTAGTGAGACCTCATGCGCCCTCAACAAATGAGAAAGAAATCACATATCTTCAACAACAACAAGAAAAGCTTACTTTTTAGTATTTCAGACAAGGTGGCAAGATGCAGCAGCTCCGGAAATGAACCATCCTGTGACAAAGAACGAATGATAGGAATGGTAGCTACCTTACTTTTCAAAATCTTCAGAGCAACATCCTTCAAAGAATCATAAGGCCCAGCCTACAAACAATGGTCATAAATGTTATAGTACTGATAAAAAGGTAGCCAAGACCTATAAAAGGTAGCTTCGACTTCAGTGAAGTCCAGGTCCTATCAAATATTAGCAAAAGAAGTATATACTACCTAACTTAAACGGGCAAGTTTGACTCAATAAATGATTGCATGGGCTATGAAAGTACAAGGAAGATTCTTTTGAGGCATGGACTATGAAAGAAAGACACCAAGACCTTAAATGATAAGGTATTTATTCTATTCTAAATTTTGGGAGAAGCATCAAGATTGCATAAACTTGGTATCAAGAAATCCACATAATCATCCTTCCAAAATCAGGAATTGCAATGCACTAAGAAATCACTCTCTCTTTTTCATGAATAGATTCCAGAAAACTCTACTATCAAAAAGCAATGTCAAGATCACATCGTCAAAACAGCTCATCCTAATAATTTCAAAAGTTTAACAACTCATCATTCTAGCCAAAAGCATTAGTCGCACTTTAACAGTTCCATTTAAAATTCAAGCAGAGTATGAAGTCAACAGTAAGGTAATTTTACCATCTTTATGAGTCATCCAAAGAAAGGGGAAAATGTACAATAAATCAGAGGCAGAAACATGAATGATGCGTTAGAGGTGCTAGATAATACCAGAAATGGAAGCGCTTACATGAACAAGACATCTAGGATATGATCTTGCATTGCCATCAATCTGCCTGCTAAGATGCACCTTTCCCTCTTTCCAAGCTGATATCGTGTGTGTCTCTAATTCTTCCTCAGTCAAATTTGAACCATGATTCCCAAGCTGTCCTTCAAAGGGTTATACGTGTCAAACGTACTTAATTAACATGTTTACAAACAAGGTAAAAATAAAGTGCACATCCACATGTCAACTTGTGGTATGTGTGAGAAAACTTAAAAACACCTCATTAATACTTCTATACAAATATGTTATGTTAACTAATGCTTTAGAGTGATAGTTAGCCACAGAGAAGCAAAAGTATTCTATACTCACAGAACTTGTAGTTATGGTTAAAAGCTAAATATTTAGAAGTTCACCAATATTTTTAAATCAAAAACAACTTTTGATTGTTTCTCAAACTGTTATCTCCCTATCAAATATAGGTAAGCTCATGGCCATCATTGTTAAAGGGTGTATTACGTAAGAAGGTATATACTGATTGTATATTCAACCTCTTACGATTAATACCAGAGGGCTACCCCATTGTTAAGCATATTCCAGTTTTTCCTTCCTATATCTCTTTCTCTTTCTCTTTCTCTTTCTCTCACCTGACGATCATGAACAACTACTAAGTCAGCATAAAAGAAGCACAGTTAGTTTCATGCCAGAAGTCCATTTAAAGTAACATCCTCCACCCTTTATTTCATGAAAGTTCATTTCCATAATTCACAAATCTTTGGGTCTTTAAAAGGGCATTGACTTTAATAAGGTTGCTAATTTTTATTCCAAATACAAATAAAGATTTCCTTAAACTTATCACAGCTTAGATAACATTTGAAGGGAAAAACAGAAAACCTTTTCTTCCAAACTCACCTCTCTTAGGATAAGAATAAAGTCCAACACACTAAGAACTCCAACAAACTGGCCCTTGCGAGAATCCCAGAGAGGAGCCACAGGAATTCCCTGAAAGTAGTATAAATCAACGAAGATAAGAGTAAAGCCTAGATAAATTACACACGCTTTTAGTGAGTAAAAAATCTAAATAAAAAGTAATTGATACATAACAAAAAAAACGTACAGAAGGAAGAATGACTTCAAATAAGATGCATATACAGTTAAAATATAAGAAGGAAAGAGGAAAGAGGAGGTAGTAAAAAAAAAAATGCACTACAAGGTTGTCTTCTCTCTGTATGATAGACATATCAAAATCAGAAAACACTTGAAGCGACACCTTTATGAGGAGTGACTGTACATGTTTTTTTTCCTTTCTACATATTTCTGAGTTTGTGAATGAGATTCACCTGTTCATGAAGAATATGGAATGCTTGCTTCACAGCTATATTGACATCCAAGGCAATAACCTGCAACAGTGGACACAGTCAAATAGACCAGCCTCAAGGCACCTGAATAAGTTAACACAAAAACAGCTCACAAAGAAAGGTAATCCATATTCAAACCTTGCCTGACTCTGGAATCAACTCATACGCATTGTGTGTAGACAAGAAAGAAGATATACGATGACGAGAGACCTCTAAATCAGCATCGGATACTGTTGGAACCGGTTCCTACAAGTTACCACATAAATGAACATAAGTGCTTAGCCATCTAAACTCTAATATAGGCTTGATCCCTTTGCAAAGAGCATCTCAATTCTTGAAAAAAGACTGCTAAAACACCAATTAATAAATGACACAAGCAAAACTCTTAGGAGAATCAGATTTAAGTGTCTAAAAAAGAAGCATACCGAATGAATAAAAACATCATCAACATCCATGTTGGATCTACCCGGGGTCTCTGGACTAAAACTTGGAGGAGCCATATTTGGCTCCCTCGCTATAAGGATGGTGTTAACCATACCATAGTTACCATTTATAAAGGGCTGGTGCTCATCGTGCCGCCATTCACCATCAACAAAAAACTTAAACTGCCAGTAAACAGAAACAAAACATGAATATCAGTGTCAGATTATATGTTTGCATGCCAGAGCTAGGAATACGCATGCATCCACATGATACCAGATATGGATATGCAAAGATACAAGGATCTTTCCTTCATGCATTCTCTACTCTTGGGTTCATTACACAACATATTTGAAGGAGAAACTATTACAGAATGATAATATTTATAAGATAACAAAACCTCAACGCAAATTCTGAAGTAGCACATAAGCTATTGATGCGACAGCTTAAGGAGATTAGTTTACCGTTACCAGGACAATCTCTAGGATGCAAGATAAATTAACTCAACTAGGATCTTAGCAACAGAACATAAAGGTACTCATAGCATTTGCTTCCAATGATTATCAGTGCCATTTCCACAATTAATCAATGGAAAGGAAGAATTAAAATTTAGTCTCAATTGCTCTTTATAAGTTGCTTAAACAGGTTCAATTCTTCTATATAAAAATGGATGGACAAAAGAATATCATATAATTGTTGGGAGAGTACCTTCATACATCTAGCACTTTCATTATTAGCAACTTTGGCATGCAGCTAAAATGATAACCTATTTGTTCAGTATCTCTTCCCCTCGAAAAGTAGCAGATTAGAGATACATGGCCCATGTATCATCATTATTAATATATTAAATACCATACTGGCGCATCATGTAAAACAATTTCAGAATTGACCATGAATTCCATCAGAGACCTACACTACCGTTTAGCAAAACCAAGAAGATTATCACATTATCAATTAGGATTCAGTTCCAAATATGGCTTTTCCACTTCTGAACAACAGATAGTGATCATAAAAACCGGACGAACCTGATGATATCCAGGGCTCAGGCTACAAATAACTTGGAATACGGTGGGGCAACCCTCCATTGGAGACATAGGTATATGCTCCAACCACCTGCGCACAAAATGATACAAGCAATTGCAGTGTCCAACCTAAATTAGTGAAACCCTTAAAATAAATTAAATCTAGCATATAAGTCTAGGAAGTGATAGAAAAACCAAAATCAGTCTCTCACCTAGTAAAGGAGCCACAAAGAAACACTCTCCTTCCCCCATAAGGCCAGACGAAGCGCATTGGAATCAAAAGTGGCCCTGAAACTCCACTATTCCCATGGCCATATTCTGTACCAGGACCGAACATCTCCCCCACAATTTACACAAATACCAAATTATGAATCCAACAAAACTAAAATTCAACAAATTCCCAACTTGATTTTTTTTCCTCGTTTTTCACCACAGAGGCACTAAATGCAAGCAATTAAAACCACTTGCTAAATTTCACCTGACCTTTTCGAGATTGATAACTTAAAATCACAAAATTTTCGATTTTTTTTCAATAGGGATCCTCTACAACAAAGAGCAGAGGACCCCTTAATGGTTATACATTAATAGCCACCAAATCAAAACCATACCCAAAAAATATTTTTTTCTCTAATTATTATATAAAAAACAAACCCTAAATTATCCTAATGGGAACGTTCTAAATTTTACCCTAGCTTCGATAATCCTAAAAGTGTCAACCCAAAAACCCAATGTAAACTTCCTGAAATCAACAAATTCAATCCCCAAAAGCAGACATATTAAACCAATACCAACAAACCCCCAAAACCCCACTCGAAAAAGAAAAGAGGACCACAAAAGACCGCAATTTGAGCTCTGATCTGATCTCAAAAGCAATAATTTGACCCTGAATCGAACCCAAAAACCCTAAAAAATTGAAACATTAGAGAAGATAAAAGAGCGGGTCATTTAGTAGGCAATTTTGGAAGTAGGAAAATTCAAGGGTTAAAAAGGAGAGCTTGAAAGAGGAGTAAAAGCCCTCACTTCGATAGCGAAAGATTAGAAAGAAGTTGCCATTGATTGGATCTTCAAGAGATTTTGTGACCTCTCTGTGAAGAATCTGATGACGAATAAAGAAACAAGAAAAAGAAAATAGGACAAATTAAAACAATATTTATATATATATATATATATTTATATAATAAATAAATAATTATAATTGCTGTAAAAAACCTATTGAAACTTTTCTATTACTATTTCTTCTTTTTAATATTTGTTATTAATGTATTCAATTACGTAAATTTTCATTTTTTAAAAAAAAGATTAAAAATTCTCTAATAATATGGTTTTAAAGTTTTTTATTTAATAAATAATAAAAGGAATATAAAAATTTAATTAGTAAAATATTTTTTTTACAAAAAAAAAAACTTATATATTATTATTCATTGAAAAGTGAAGTGGAGAAAAAAGTACTTTTAATACTGTCAATTAATAAGCAGTAAAGATACTATTAAATGATAATTAATATTTTGTATTTTTCGATAAAATTAATTTGTATTTAATTATTTGCTTTAAAATTTTTCTTTTAAAATAATAAAGAATTAAACACGTAGAAGTTGAAACTATGTAAGTTTTGAAGGAATAATAAAAAAAATAATTGATCAAAAAAATAGAAATTAATGATTTATATTTACAAAACTATAATTCTTAATAATTAAAAAACCAAATTATTTAGTTTAGTTGGTCTTGATGAAAAACCATTAGTTGATTTGTTGATTAATATTTAGCTCATTTAATGGACATTTTTATAACTAAAATAATGATTCTAATAGACTTAATTCAATGGACAGAAAAATGATGAATTTATGTTTTAAAACTTTTTTCAATTCGTTAGATTTAATAATTTTTATATTTACATATTATAATTATGTTTATTGTATTATATATATAAATTTTAATTCATAAATAATTTATATTATATATATATTTTGTTCATATTAATTTTTTTCATGTCTTGTGTTGTATTATGTTTAATTATCTTCAATATATTATGTTAATATCGTATAATAATATTACGTCTAGAAGGAAAAATTTCCTTTTTTTTCAAGTTAATTCTTCAAAAAATTCTATGGGCAAAAGCTCAACTTTCCCATTTAATAACTAATTGTTTCTTTAATTTAATAATACGTTACTAAGAAAAAATCTAATTAAAAACTCAATGTTCTATTAAAAAAGTCTTAGTCACAACTAATTATTTAATTATATAGTCAACCCATGCCTTGCTTTTTTTTTTTTTTTTTTGGTAATGAAATATATGTTTTTCTTCATTATAAATCTCATCATTAAATACACATCCTAGTCTTATCAATTTAATTAATTCTCAAAATATTCAAATACATAAAATATTTATTACTTCAAATATTATTATTATTATTATTATTATTATTATTATTATTATAACATCTAAAAATAGAAAAAGATTTATAAAAACTTAAAATTGCTTTGAAAATGTACAAATTTTTAATGTCTTTGAATGTGTACGATAGTAATTTTTCTTTAATATATAAATTATATATTTTTCTTCTTATGTTTTAAATTATTAAATCTAATTATTGGATCTAATCATAGAACATAAAAATTACAAAATGAAAAATCATATGAATGAATACTTCGTTGACAAACCTAGGCATAGGGTTAAAAAATGGCCCCTTTCCAAACCGAAAGGCCGCGGGGCCATACATAAACTTAATTATTCATAATTTATGCTATATGAATATATTTTTAATACATTAAAATTATATTAAAATATTAATATTATACATATTAAAATATATATTTTAATATAATAATAAAATATTATTTATTTATTTAAATTTTATATTATTTTTATAGTATTAATTTAATTATCAAGAACAAAAAATTATTACTAGAATTGGGCTTGGCCCCCTATTTGTCCTTGAGGAGTGTTAAGTAATTTGGTCGGGTGGTTGGACGACAAGAAGAGACTGAGATTAAGCCCTGAATACAAGATTCCGTATTTATCATCAAGCTTTAAACTTTATGGTACTTTTTTTTCCAACTTATATCTTTTCTACAAAATCATAATAAAAAGCAAAAATAAATTAATAAAAAGTTTGTTTTATTAGGCTCTTCGCATCCTATACAAACTACTTTTCACATTCATAACAAATGAAACTTTCTTGCATTAAAATTAAATTATAATCAATTTTTTATTTATACGAAGTAACTCGTGCTTCGAAGATAAAAATAATTATAAATAGTGAGATTTATTTTAAAAATTTTTAGATGTTATCGTTAAAGATAGATTTATGCTGATAAAAAATAGGTTGTGATTACATAATAGATATTGCAATTTATATATTCATATAATGTTCGTGTATTTGTCGTATCATAATCGTATTTAAAATATTTTATATTTATATAATTTTTGATATGTTAATAATTCGTCTTATATGAATTTTAAGACTTATATTCGTAATGTGTCGTGTATTAAGTATTTTATTCATATAATATTTTTGTAATTATATATAAAATTATCATACCTACTTCAAATGGTAATATATATATATATATATATATATATAACTATGGTCTGAAAACCATGAACTTGATATTTTAATGGCTACTTTAATTGTTAAGAAATTACAGAAACAAGCAAGACTGGGAAATTTTGCAATAATAAAGCGAGAAGGAGACGTTTTAAACCTTTCTTTGGACGTAACAATTAACCAATAGATTTGTGTTAATAGGACATTAGAACATTATCAAAAATTTCTTCTGCATGCGACTATTAAGTTTATAGGTTGAATTAAAATTACTAAGAATGATCATCACCATATGTAAGTTCAGTTCCAGCAACAATGGCCATGGCGATTAAGATCCTCATTTGCCGATTCCTTTCCCCAACAGGATTCGGAGGATTTGGTGGACTGTTGAAAATCTCGGTGCAACTAGCTTGAGCTCGCGGTGCTGGCCTCTCAGCCTGCAACATGTCGTCATAATTTTGCTCAAAGAACGACACCACCGCTCGATCGAAACAATCCATCACTAGTCGATAAGCGTTTTCGCAGGTCGTGAGAGCGATCTTCTCCGCCGTATCGTTCTCCTTTTCAAGGAGTCCGGCGATGAAACTATGCGTGTTGGTCGCATTGGTGGTGGCTTGTTCGATTGTTATCTGCGTTAAATCCGCAGTGTCTGCCACTGGACTTTTCAGGTTTTCATTGAAAGTATTGACACAAAATGCATTTTCCTCCATTTGTCGACAGATTTTGTCTATCAGCTTTTGAGTTTCATCATCACTTAAGCTAGGGTTGATGAAGATGAAGATGAAGGTGGCTAGCAAAGCAAGAACAATGTAGTAATTCGCCATTGTTTTGTTTTTCCGAGTTGACAAGGTGACTGGCTATGCTTATTACTAAGGATTCAAGAGATATTTATATAGCTAATTTACATAGAGAAGAAGGCAAGGAAATCAATAGAATATATGGCAATAATTATAATTTAGGTTTATGTTTAATATACATACAATAATAAATAAGACTAGAATAAAATATTCTTCCTAATATGTTAGTCCTTATTTCATTAATGAATTATATTAGAATATTCTACCATTGATTTGATAATTCATATATTTTTTCTACATTCGTTTTATAACATAAAATAATTCATATTAAATAGATTTACGACATATTTGTATATTTTATTTTATTTGTGTTATTTTTTCATGTCAGCTTTTAGTTTTTTTTTTATGTTATGTCCAAAATATTAACAATATTTTACTTTTGGTGGAAATTGCTGAATGGCATAAATTAACTATGTATATATATATTAAATTAGGAAAGTTTTGTAAGAGGCAAGAAAAATATGATACTGCGAAGATCATTGATATTTAGGAGAAGTTTTAGCATGTATTTTTGGCCAATTAAACATTGATACTTATTTTTTTATACTGTTTCTTTTTCTAAATCTAATTTAATTTTCAAAATTTAATTTAAATAACCTTAATTATATAAAGATCATTATATAGTAAGTATTTATTTTGGTTAAAAAATATAGTGTCGAATTAATTAGCTCTTAGTTTTATTAAAATTACAATTAATTGAGTGTTGTAAAAATGGAAATTATTTAGTTAATTAATTTGGTCTTTGAAAAAAAATATACTACATTAATTAGTAGAAGTATGGACTTAATTTAAATTACGCAAATGCCATGTTTGACGTGGATATTGAATTAATCGCTAAAATATCAAGATTTAAATCAATAATTAAATTTAAATCCGTGCGATGGATAATGATTTCATTTTATTTATATATATAATGCACGTTAATAAGTTTTTTAAATCCATGCTTACTTCTGATTAAGATATGAAAAACGAATTACAAATACATGAAAGGGAAAAAAAATATTTGAAATTAATTTACTTTTCAATTAGGTTTTAAAATTTCAAAAATTGTTTATGTTTCTTCTTCAGAGGAAGATAAAATCTTAATAAGTTCGAAAAAAAATGGATATTGCCATTGAATATAAAGTCAAATGTAATCAATTAAATTAATATGGACAAAATATAGAAAGAAGATATTCAAAATTAATTTACTTTATAATATAAACTTTGAACTTTTATTATTTAAGGTAAATTGAATTTGAAATAAATTGGATATTTTATAAAATAAATATAATTAATTTAGTGTTTGTGAAAAATCTTATTTATAATAGTCAAATATATAGGTAAAAAAAGGTAAGTCAAATAAATACCTATAAAGTAATAAAATTATAATTTATTATATGAAATATTTAAATTTTAAATTAAATCAAATATAAAATAATTAAATGCATGGTTAATAATAATTATTTAAAATTTTAAATAAAAAATATAAAATAATTGAATACATGATTTACGATAATTATTTAAGGTAATCCACAAGTTAAAAAGTTAAGCTATTCACGTAAAGCAATTGTATTTTTTCTGTCAAAGTCTTTAGCTTTTATATATTTATATAAGATATACTATATAAATTATAATTATTGACAAAATATAGAAAATTGAGCTAAAAATTATTTGATCAAAAAAAAAAAACTTGAAACGCAAGGAATTAAACCCTTGCACTTTCTTTTCCTCGATTCAAACTTTTTTAACCTTCTTTACGTTGGCAAATTTCAATGCCTTCTATTCATTGATAAAATGAAAAGTGGGAATAATATAATATAAAATCATCTTCGTAAACGATTAAAATCGATTTTTTTATTAAAATAACATATATTTTGAATATAAATTCTGATAAAAACTGTGTTAAAAAATAAAAAAAATTGCATACACAGCCATCTGTAACCATATAAAATGAAATTAGAATCTACTGAAGACATGCATTAATGCAAAAAAAAAAAAAAAAACCCTCAAGGGTTCATTTTGGCTAATTACATAAAAAGATAAATAATTTTTTATATTTTATTATAATTTTTTGATTAATATTATAAAAATTACTTTGAAATAAAAACGTTTATTTCCCTAATTAGAAAATTTATTTTATCATTTGTAATAAATATTAATATTTATATATTTTTATTATTAAATTTAAATAAATTAATTAATAATTAATCTTGAAATCGAACCGAAAACGGTTCAAATTTACAAAAGCTTAGGGCCTCGAACCTGTCTAAATTGGTAGGGAGGATTTTGCAAATTTACACCTTCTTTTTCTTGGGCTGGTGTTTGGATTTTATGATTGGCAGTTATTGTTTAGTTAAACAATAGTTTAGTTTGAGTTGTGGGGGAACTTTCGCAAAGAGATGTCTGAAATAAGCAGGCAAAGGCAATAATTAATAATAATAATAACAATAACCTCAAAAAAGAGACCACATTAGAAGCGAAAAACGTGACGTCAAGTAACAGCGCAAGCGATCCAAGTCCAACCCCTGTTTGTTTGGCTAGAAAAATTCAGTCTTAGGGTCTTTTTTACATTAACGTATCTTTTTTTTCTTGGCCTGATACTTTATCGAAGTCCTATCCTCAGGTACTTCGCTGCTCTTCCTTCTTTCCGAGTTTTTTTTTTCTCAATTTATTGGGGGGAGTGTTTGGTTTTGTTTACATTGTTTTTTAAGTTATTTCTGGGTTTAAGAATGTGGGTTTTCTTTGAAAATTTACCTGATTGTTTCTTTCTTTCATTGTTTTTACTATGTTTGATGATCTGGGTTTTGCTTTCTAATCTTGTTTCTTTACTTGTTATACAATGCCAATCTTCTTTATCTTCCTGATCGCCTCAATTCTTTTTTTTTTTTTTTCAATTCCAGTTAAGGGTTTGGGATTTGTTTTGTTTGTTTCTTGTTTATAGTTTGTGGGTTATTTTTTTTCTTTTAACTAGTTTGGCAGGTCATTTTAGAAACTTTGTTTGACTGTTTTTAGGTTGAACTTGGGCATGCTTTGCTGCTGCTAAATTTGATTGGGAAGGAGTGAAATGGATCATCCAAGGTCAGGTTCGGGAAATGGTGAGGATAATGTTGGGATTCCTGATGATTTGCGTTGCAAGAGGTCGGATGGGAAGCAGTGGAGGTGTACTGCCATGTCTATGCCAGACAAAACAGTTTGTGAAAAACATTATATCCAGGCAAAAAGAAGGGCTGCCAATTCTGCATTAAGAGCTAGCCTTAAGAAAAAGAGGAAGTCGGGTCGTGAAACTGAGATATACGGGGGAGACACTAAGAGCAATGACTTTGATGTGCCACTTGTAAGTAGGAAAGTCAAAGACTATCCAACTACAGTTTCTGGGAAGAAATATAAAGAGAAGGTTTCAAAGAATCAAATTCAGTATTCACCTGAGACACCTCCTATAAGGAATCTCTCAGCACGTAATTCTGCCAAGGTGGAAGATGATTCTCAAAAAGATGGCTCTCCTTTTGAAGAGAGTTGGAGGTCATACAGGACACCATCTTTTTCTGCTGCAGATTCATCCAGGAACAGATCCCAGAGAAGCTACGATGATGTTGCTGTGGCAGTGGTGAGTTACCTTGCAACATGGTGAATCTGGTAGCATTAGTATTGTTTTTATTCTTGTTATGGCAGGTATTTTCCTCATTTCCTATGTGCATGAGATCTTGAAAAGGTTAAGAAGGAGAGTGATGTTGGGGGGGGGGGTGGAGGCATCCTACGGTATGTTATTGTACTTAAAGAATATAACATATATGCACAACTTTTGGTAAGGGAGGTGCTTCACAAGGGGTGATCTTGCCCATATGAAATCGTGGTGGCCCTATTGTTGCTACGTGATAATAGTATCAATAAGAAAACAGTGAATAGTTTACCATCTTATTAGGTTCCACGGCAAATGAACTGGTAAAATGGGTTTGAAAGGTTTTATATAGTTTATTTAGTATCAGATTTTTATGATTCTTTTCTCCAAGCTATTGCAGATTCGCAGGGTTCTTTTCATGCTTTATGATGATTACTCCTCCAAAAGTTTTTCCTCTTTTCTGTCCCACTTTTTTATGTTGCTGATGCAGATATTAATGTTTTGGTTTTCAGGATGACTCTGAAGATTCCTCTGAAGAAGTTTTTGTTGGACAAACTTGCCATCAATGTGGGCGGAATGATAGAGAGAGAATTACTTCATGCCTTAAATGTGAAAAGAGAGGATATTGTCATAGCTGTATCTCTTCATGGTGAGTTGAACTTTTAGTTAAAAATGCCCATATTTCTGTTTTCCAGCAAGTATTTATGCTTTGCTTATAGGTACTCAAACACCCCTTTGGAGGAAATTGAGAAGGCTTGTCCTGCATGTCGTGGTTCCTGTACTTGCAAGGCATGCTTACAAAGTGATAACATGATAAAGGTATTTGCCTCTCTTTCAAAGGGTTTGTGTATCTAAATAATAAATATTGATTTTTTACAGTGTAATCATATAATTAGTTGAAGGATAATTTACTTTCACTGAGTGCAGTTAAGGATACGGGAAATACCTGTGCTGGACAAGCTACAGTATCACTACTGTCTTTTATCTTCAGTGCTTCCCGTTGTTAAGAAGATCCATCAGGAACAGTGTTCTGAAGTGGAATTGGAAAGAAGAGTTCGGGGTAAGATGATTGTTGATTGAATGGTGTTTGAGCTCAAGTTTCTGTTGGGAATAATGTGATTATGTAACCATTGTTGCTTACATATGTTTCTCAGGAACTGAAATAGATCTTGTTAGGGCAAAGGTGAATGCAGATGAGCAGATGTGCTGGTATCTAAAAACATTTACTAGCTATTTTAAAATCGTTCAACTTAGCGTGGTTAGTTTAATAGGTTAATTTTCTGTCTGTTTGGTGAGGTTTACTAATTGAATGTGCCAAAGGATGGCTAACACATTCTCATATCTGTTTTACTAAGGGCATATGGTTCATAACTTAGTTTAATAGGTTAATTTTCTGTCTGTTTGGTGAGGTTTACTAATTGAATGTGCCAAAGGATGGCTAACACATTCTCATATCTGTTTTACTAAGGGCATATGGTTCATAACTATGTCTTTTTGCAGCAATTTCTGTAGGATACCAATTGTTGATTATCATCGGCATTGTGCAAATTGCTCGTATGATCTGTGTCTTCATTGCTGTCAAGATCTTCGGAAAGCATCTTCTGTCAGTGTTGAAGATGAAGGAAATGAGACTGGTGAGAGAACTCAAGACAAAGAAACTGCTATTGGACAAGTATCCAAATTGAAACTGAATTTCTTGGATAAGTTCTCTGGTTGGAAAGCCAAGAGTGATAGCAGTATTCCATGTCCTCCGAAGGAGTATGGTGGTTGTGGTCATCACTCATTGTATCTAAACCGTATTTTTAAGATGAATTGGATTGCAAAACTGGTTAAGAATGTAGAGGAAATGGTTTGTGGCTGTAAGGTTTATTATGTTGAAAGTTGGGAAAAGACGGAATTGAATAATCCCAGACTTTGTCAATTTGCTGACAGAGAGTGTAGTGATGATAATCTTTTATACTCCCCAAAATCTCAAGATATTAAAGTAGAAGGAATTGCAGATTTTAGAAAGCATTGGAGCAAGGGTGAACCTGTGATTGTTAAAGAGGTATTTGACAGCTCATCCATTTCAAGTTGGGATCCAGTGGCTATTTGGAGAGGAATACAGGAGACAGCGGATGAGAAAATAAGAGATGAGATCAGAATGGTGAAGGCCATAGATTGCTTAGACTGGTCGGAGGTGGGCTCTATGCTACTGCTTATTTGCGTGTGATCTTGATGTCCCATTAATTTAATTGATATTATGTGTAACATGTTCTTATATATGCTGTCTGGATTGACATGATGTCAGGTTGATATTGAACTTGGTCAATTCATCAAAGGATACACAGAGGGGCGTACACGTGAAGATGGATCACCACAGATGTTGAAGTTGAAAGATTGGCCTTCTCCCGGTGCTTCAGAGGAGTTTTTAATGTACCAGAGACCTGAGTTTATCAGTGAACTTCCTTTATTTGAGTACATCCATTCCAGGTTGGGTCTCCTAAATGTTGCTGCAAAATTGCCCCATTATTCCTTGCAAAATGATGCAGGACCTAAGATTTATATATCTTATGGGACCTGTGAACAACTTGGTAGAGGGGATTCGGTAACCAACCTCCATTTCAAAATGCGAGATATGGTAAGTTGCTTTTTTCCTGTCCTTGCCTAATTTTCGTTCATAATTTTTTTTTTTTAAAAAAAAGAATTTCCTTTTTGATTAATTATTACAGATGTTTGCTTTCTTAATCTAAGGACACTTTGCAACTGCAGCCTTCAATATGTATATTATTTTGTCTTAAAAGTGTGTCAAAGGATTAATCTGTTTGTCCTATACTGGAATTTTATGCTTGAATAGGATTTAGGTTTTCATTCGTTGCATCATGTTATACATACAAGATTAAGACCTGTTTGTGTGTAGCACCAGCACAAATCCTTTATTCTGAAAGAGACTATGAATTAAATTATCTATTGATGATTCATAAATAAAGTCTGGATAACCTCTAAGGCTTTTTCTTAATGATTAAAATTAAATCTGAATCTTCTGTGGTAAAGTGTATGAATTGAAAGTTGAGTTGTTTGTCAGGTATACTTGTTGGTGCATACATGTGAAGTTAAGGTAAATGGTCAGAGGACAAAAAAGGACATACACAAATCCTATGGGCAATCTGAGGTAAATGAGTCCTTGGGGGACTCTGAAACAAGGTCAAATGAGAAAGGTTTACCTGATTTATCACTTGATGGTCCTGATATGGATGATGAATACGAGAGCACATCTGATGTTCACGAGGATCAAGAAACTGAAACTACCATGATTGCAGCGAAATCTGTGGATTTTGAGCAGTTAAATGGGGATAGCAGGGATGTGCTGGGAGATCCTCAAGTGGGAGCTTGTTGGGATGTCTTTCGTCGGCAGGATGTTCCAAAGTTAACTGAGTTTTTGCAAATGCATTGGAAGGATTTCGGGAAGCTTGAAAGTGCAGTAAGTGATTCTGTAAGTTTATGCTTTTAGTTGTAGAGGTTACTTTATAACACATAGCGTAAAAGTACATGTTGATGATTCCCCATTTTCATTTTCAGGTCACATGTCCTCTGTATGACAAAGTGGTGTACCTGAATGAGCATCATAAGAGAAAACTGAGGCAAGAATTCGGTAAGGACAATTGACATCGATTCCAGATTGTGTATGTCTTCGAGTTTGTTCCACTGTCCTTTTGCAGCACATGTCTTGCTGATTTACAGTCCAGTATCCACTCTGTCCAGGAACCGTTCTTATGTTGTTATTCCTAATTAACTGAAAGTTAGGTTGTGATTATGAAAATTTCTGTAAGCCAACCAATTAATCCAGAAAGAGGAAGCCCTTATGGTTGCTGACTAGAAGCTGGATAAGATAACAACCTACTTCTGTAAAAAGTTTATAAACCAATTTTCTAGTTGATGAAATTAAAGTCTGTATTAAAACAAGTTTTCTTGGAAAATCTCATCAAAAATTTTTAAGCCAGTGAAAATTTCAATATTTTCTTCATATTGGTATTATAGAATCATTATTATAGTTGATGACGAAGTGTCAACTGTTGTTCCTTTTCTTTTACAGGAGTGGTGCCATGGTCATTTGAACAGCATTTGGGGCAAGCTGTCTTTCTTCCTGCTGGGTGCCCATTCCAAGTGAGGAGTCTCCAGGTAGGTCTTTCTGATCAATAACCTTCCATGTTTGGTTAAGTTTTATGATTTTATTGTAAACCCTGCTTGGTGATGTTTGATGTCGTTGAGTATGTCTGATATAATAATCTTTTAACTTTTTGGATAAATGATGTTCTTTAGTATGGAAATTAATCCTCGAGTTTAAAACTCCTCTGAGGGAGAAGAGACAATTCTGGCCTGGGTAACTTGGGATAAAGTTTTTGCAGTATAATTTGAAGTTACACTGAACTAATCAAGTTCTTCCATGGATGGTGCATCATTATGGAATGGAAATGGAAAAAAATGGAATTCAGATTTTATGTGGTGAATGCATATTTACCTTTTTGAATTAGTAGGCGGGGATTCTTGAAACTTGATAAACTCAACTTTTGTATTAAAGTTTATGATATCACATATAGAAGTTTATTATTTTGCTTATATAGCCGTGTTTAAATTGACTGATTTCCTTGTTATTGAACTTTCAGTCCACTGTTCAGTTAGGACTTGACTTTTTATTTCCAGAAAGTGTGGGGGAGGCAGTAAGATTGGCTGAAGATATCCGCTGTCTTCCAAATGACCATGACAGAAAACTTCAAATTTTGGAGGTCAGGCTAATAGAATTCTCCTAAAAAGTATTCAGTGCTTTCTTTTTCTTGTGTTTGTCAAGTTCCTAGACTCTTTTTGAATCATATGAGTTATGTATGGTAGACCTGTTTCTCCCGGTCAATTTACCAACTTTACCATTGTGTTCGAGCAGGTGGAGAAAATCTCATTATATGCAGCTAGTTCGGCTATTAAAGAGGTTCAGAAATTGGTGCTCGATCCAAGGTAAGAAAATTTTTAATGTATCTTGGTTTATGTTAGCATTTCTGTTTTATCTTATTAGAGACCGAGAAAATGACCTCTCCTACTCGACCGTTGTCCTTCTAAACATAAGTGCATATTCAGTTACGGATTCGGTCCTGCGAAAGTATAGAGGCCAAGGTGAAACACTAGGACATTGTTGAGCTTAACCCCCTAAAAACTATGTTGCACCTACTCTTCATTTTATCAAGCCAAATATATGGAAGAACTTAGAAAAAATTGAACGTACCCGTGTTTCACGCTCACACATGAGTCCGAGAAACTTAGCCTAAAAATGCTTCTCCAACTCATTACTTTTTCCTTTCAATGTTGCTTCTCTTCTGCTGAGTTCACTCCTAACCCTACCCCATTGCAGACTGGGTGCTGAGCTTGGATTCGAGGATCCTAATTTAACCTCTGCAGTTTCTGAGAATCTGGAGGTTGCCAAGCGAAGTCAAATAACTTGTGCCTGAATTTCTGTATAGTAATTGTAACTTTGATATGGAAAATATAGTTTCTCATTCTAGGTCTCTGAAGTAATTTTAATGTATAAATTTATTTTTATGTAATCTTCTAATTCTTTGGTGATACAAGCTATCCGATTCTTGATTACGTTATCATGTTTCAAGGGGGAAAAAAAAAACATTCGCAACTTCCATTCTTATGGTTTAATGTATCAGTTTTATATTCAGTGGCTGAAAACATTGTCAATAACGAACAGTCGCTCGTGTTGAGGGATCCTGTAAGAAGCTAAAGTGAAACTCCATATCAAGAGGTCCTAGTAGTACCCTCTCTAATGCAGGCATTGTGTTTTAATCGTCTGAAAGAGAGCTTCTCGCACCTCTTTTGGTCCTCTAAATGTTTCCATTATATAAGGTTCATATAAAAGAGTATGAGAAAATTACTTGAAAAGGAGATTAAACCACAACAAAAACTTCCATGCCTATTATTTCATGCATGACAATGATGGAGTGACTCTTGAGATCAGCCGTGCGAATGAACTAACTGTGGAGAGGCCTAATTTAAACTGCTTGAGTTTAGCCAATATCTTGCTCTTTAGCAAAGCTCATTGTGATTCTTAAATATTAATCCATGGTTACCAGAATATTGTCCTTGAAAATAAAGGGAAAAGAAAAGAAAAGTGATAAGGGAAGTTATGGCAAGGAGATCTATTTTGAGCTAGCTAGCTAGCTGCAAGTTGCTGAAAATGGCTCAACCCTTTCATTTTTGCCTGGCCTATTCCTCCAGACTGGTCTAAATCTTGCTCTTGTTGTTGATGATGCTGTCTTGCAAGCAGAGTCCTGGATGTTGGCCAATTCCTCCAAACTGTTGATGATTGCAAATAGCTAGAAAGCCACTTAGGGAGGTTTGTTCGTAGTATCCTTGGAACAAATAAATGCACCATCCGTGCCTTTTCCTTCCTTTGCATTCACTGTTTTACCACCAGCACTCCTACGCTTAGATGTTGCCTTGACTCTACTGTGTGCCTTTCGGGAAGGGCTCGAAAATTGGATTGTTTGTGCTTGTACATCTCGAACTTTTTGTGTCCTCTTCATGTTGAAGAATCCACTCTCAAGAGCTTCCAAGACTCTACTGGTCAATGGTCTGGTTCTTTTGCTTTGCCTCCGAGGGCTCATGATAGGTTGCTGCCCTTCAGCACAAACATTAGTAGCTGTTTTCAACAAATTGGCATAATTATTTACAATGGCGAAGTCACCAGCTTCCAGCATTCCTGGCTCACTATTCCCAGCGTCCAGAGGAAGCAAGGCTTGGTTTGAACCAATTGATGGCAGCGACGGAGGCTTCTCAGCACTCCCTTGAAGAGTCTCTACGGAATCTGGATTGCCTTTGGCAGAAGAATCGATAGATGATACTTTCTCTTGAAAATCACCTACATGGAGATCATTAATGCTGTCATCGTCTTGAGATTTTACAGTACTGCATATCGCCATTTGGTCACTAATGTCAGCAGAAAACTTCTCAGTGAGGCAACTTTCCTCTATCTTAGCACAATCATTGTGTCTCTGCCTTGGATTACAAGAGATATTCTCAGTAAGATGCCTTCTCTCTGTCTTAGCAGGATCAGTTAATCGTTGCCGTTTCATCGGAGAAGCTAAACTAATTGACAGAGCAGTGAGATTCTCAGTAAGGCGATTTGCTTCTGTATTGACACAAGCAGTTAATTTCTCTCGTTTTGCGGGGGGAAGTAAACTAACAGAATGACTAGATTTAGCTCTTCGACTGAAATGGTGCTTTATTACCCTATTTGGCCTGGTATCTTCAGATGTATTGGTCCTCTCATCCTGGTGAAGTAAAAGACCCTTTGCAATACATGAGTTCTTTTGATTTTGATTTGAACTGTCTTTGTCATATTTGCCCTCATTGTGGTTATTATCACCTTTCAACAAATCATCAGCAGCAACTGGTTCACTACTAGGTTTTTTATCCAGGGCAACTGAACCATGGCTTGATAGTCTCTCAGTAATTTTTCGCTCATGCTCATATGAAGAATCATCGCTTGAATCATCTTTATTAATTTCTGAAGATATTTCAAAATTAACCGGTAAATATCTGAGCTCTCTCACCCGAGACGATTTTCCTCCGTGGAGCAAACTGGTATCCACAATGGTGAATTTAATGCGGCATGCAGTAAAGCTAGCAGTTATGCCCTCACAATGGCGAGCATTAGTAATACACATATCACCTTTTGACACAATATGATTAGCATTTATGTGCCATGAATCTTGAGTATCCTTCTGCATTGTTTTGGAAGTAATCGTCAAATCGATTGGTGGATGTCTCAGTTCTCTCATCTTGGATGCTTTTCCTCCATGGACCAAACTGGAATCAACAACTGTGAACTTCATATGGTTTGAACTGAAAATGGAGACTCGGGGCTTGAGATAATGAGGCTTATGATCGGGAAGATCTGATGACTCTCCTGTAATGAACCTATTTTCTTCATTGCAGTGCGTTATACCATTTCCATTTGCATCAAGCTCAATAAGTGTTGGTTCGGATGCCACTTTGCTCAAAACATCACTAACAGAATCAAAGTAGTGATTTCCTTTAACAAGTTTTCTTCTTGAGAACTTCTTCACTCCAGGCATAAGAAAAACTACGTAATGTTTGGAACTGACAGAGCACTGATTCTTAAGTTGCTCAGAGTGCCACCCTCTGGCAAGCAGACGAGGCCAAACAGCTTCCCAGAAAATATCATTACATCGAGCTTTGCTCAATCGAAAGCCTCCAGTTAAAAATTTGATGATGTCACCACATGTAAGAGATGAACAAGCCTTCCCAGATGGTATTTCAGGGGAAACTTGATTGGTCCTTGGAGGGTCCATGGCCAGGCTTGTAAGATCTGCCTTCCCCTTACCAAGACCTACAGCTTCTATAAGAGCACATATGCCAACAATAGTCTTCAAATGGCAGACATAATTTGCAAGTGAAGTCTTCCCCTCCACAAATGACTTAGAGATCTGCTAAAAGACGATGAATTAGAGGACGGTAGGACCAAAGTTCTGTCAAGCACGCGAAAGACATCTACAAGACTAATGATTGTACAGCCTTAATTTCCAGCCATGATCAAAATAATTATCAGTAACTAACTAGAAGATTATATTAATGTTCATAGCTTTATGATTATTTATCAAAGTCAACAGAAGGACCATGCGAGACGATTCTTGGGCAAACCTGTATGCATTTTATGTTTTAGTAATGAATAACAGGTGTTCGTGCATGGAAACCATGGAACCCTCCTACTTCAGATTCAGAAGACATTAATAGTGATAACAATTTTCAAAAGTGTTCCCTAGAAATCCACAATGGAGGGAAACATATGCAGATTTGCTCAGCCGTAGAGGATGGTTCCAAAAAGATAGATCTAATATCCCTAGTAAAACATATTGAAACGTCAACCTCAGAAAAACTGATGTCCCATGTCAATAAACAGCAAAGCACAGTAGCACCAATTAAGATATATTAAACCAGCACTTTGTTCTTCAACATGCTGCTAACAAACGCTTTAGTTGGATCAGTGTGAGAAATACTAAATGAAATCTGCAGTAAATTAGGTTTACCTCCAGCAAATTATTCTGTAATTCATGAGGGACATGGATAAGCAAACGAGACAAAAATTCCTGTTGCCTCCAGCCAGTAAAGATTTTCCGTCCATATATGTTTTTTTGACGACTTCTCTTTTGGCCATCTGACCATCTGCGGTATCTTTCAGACTTATAAAATGCCCCATAGTAAAATGACAATATATCCCCCATCTCCTTATTTTCAATAAATCGTTTTATCATCCGAAAATCCTTCCCAAATATATACAATCCAAGAAGAAAACCATCCACTTCGGTATTACTCCAGGCATCATATGATGAACCAGGAATTGGATGAGAGCATTTACCTTCAAATGTTTGAAATAAGTTAGTTTTA
This sequence comes from Adansonia grandidieri, assembly GCA_038382065.1. Lineage (NCBI taxonomy): Eukaryota > Viridiplantae > Streptophyta > Magnoliopsida > Malvales > Malvaceae > Adansonia > Adansonia grandidieri. Next base: position 16,269,096 of record JBBYHK010000022.1, on the reverse strand, counting down.
CTTGCCATTCCACGTTCAAGTTTCTCTGCATTTGATTCCTTCTCATCGACCATCTTAGCGTCTGACTGTTCAGCACTTAGTTCTGAATTTTTCTTCCTCTTTGAATTCTGGCCCTTGCTGCACTTTCTAGATTTGACAGACACATCTGCTTTAGCTCCATCATTCGGCTTGCTTGTATGCTTCTTGCCTTCATCCTCAAAATCAATATCTTGTTCACAGGTCCACGTGACAGGAACGGCTAAGCCTAACAGAAAGGAATGGGCAAGGTAAGGAATGCCTTCTGAGCCAGCAGGGTCCATCAAAAGCCGAAGACGCTCAGATCCTGGAATCATGGGAGGAATCGCCACCTGGAATTTGTCACCAACTCTTGGGCTTAATTGTGGATGACCAAATATATCACTTAAAATATCAGGAGAATCTAGGGGAAGCAACTGCTTGGGAGATGTTTCTGCAGTGAGGTTGCAGTTAGGATTCAACTGAACTGTTTCCATCTGCAAAAAGAATACGAGTTAGGAAATAAGAGTGCAATAGACTCAATAGCAAACAGTTAAAGGTATGACATATGAACACACATTGTCCAGGAAAACATTATGTGCTTAAGTACAGAACACCAAATCTCAGACTCAATAAAAAACCACCAAGAACTTTAACTCATGAGATGGAGAAAACGGTGACATAGATCAGCACTTGGGTTAGGAAATGAAAGAACATCTCTTGAGGAATGTGAAATTTAGTGAATTTGATCAAAGCATTAGAGGATGGCTATTTAAAAGTGTCAACAGAAACACAATATTTTTTCAGAAATAGTTCAAACAAAGGGATTCATAGCTGAGGAATCATTTTTCACTCACAGAAGAAATATTAAAGTAACAGAAAGCCAAAAGGGAAAATGGAGATCCTTACGGATTCAAGCAGCATAAGATTCGATCTTGGGGAAAAAAACAAACATGTTTTTCTTATTAAGAAATAGAATTTCTAAAACTGAAAACCTAAATGGCAATTTAGTTATCCAGGCATTCATATATTGCACACCTATATTGCTCCGACAAATATTTAGACATGGGTATGGATATTTGACCCTCCAAATGCATGGAAAAAACTAAGAAAAATTTGACAATACCCGTAGACAACAGTCAAAACCAAGTCCTAGTAGCATAACATGCATTAACTGATCACCCGACAAAAATGCACACATTTGAAACATAAACAAAAACCTAAAAGAACCCACATTAAAGAAACACATACAAATGTAGGTAGCAAGCATCAAAGAAAAGCTGCTGATAACAGGATCACCAGCCCTAAATCCTCTTTCATATAAATAATTCACCATACAAAGCTGATTAAAGAAAACAGGAAAATAACCAAAACATAGTGATAGACAAATTGAAAGAAACCGAACAAGTCATAGAAAAAGAATAACATTCACATAGGAAAATGGAAAATCTAAACCAACACAAAAATCACAGTCAAAACTATAACAACAGAAGTGAATAGAAGTAACCCAATGATTACAATTAAAAATTATGATGTGATCCTATCTATAATAAGAACAAAGAAGCAGAACAATGGCTAACATAACCCATCTCTATGGAAGAAGGAAAGCTGTTGAAACGTTACAAGTAAACGTGAAAGAAGGGACCTGGGCAAATGGGTGGTCATGTTATGCATTGATTCATAGCTTTTTTTCTTTTTTTTCTCTTTTCAATCAAAATATGAAAACATCACAAAGTGAAAACATGTCAAAAAAGAAGAACAAACATCAAACGTGAAAAACTATAACATAAAACAAGTGGATGGTGCTCCAGTTTTGCAACTAAAATATACGAAAAATAAATAAATAAATAAATAAATGGAGATTAAAGAAGAGAGATAATACCTTGGCCTGAATTGAAGAGAGATTAGCCTTTTTGTTTTTCACATGAAAATCCGAAGTGTATGTATAGTATTGGTAGAGAGTCAAGGAGCAAAGTATCGTTTGTCTTTACAATGCTTTTATTAGTTAAAGATGGATTAAAGAAAATAAATGAGAGAAAGATCATTTTTATTAGTTTGGGGACATGTTTTATTATGGTTATTATTAAAAATATATTCATTTTATGATGCAAAAAACTTATTGATTGTCATGCAAATTACAAAAATAATTAATGGTAAATTAGCCAAAGATAATGATAAGGATCCATTTACATTACTAGCTTTCATAATTTATTTTATAATAATTTTATATATGATTAATTCAAATTACAAATTTTATTTATATAAATCATGCACGTGTTGAATTTTTCAATAAATTAAAAATATTTAATTAATTATTTGATAAAAAAATTTAAACCGATAAATATATTTAAAAATAATCATACTGGATTATGTACTGCTAATTCTATATATTTCATTTCAACCATACAAATTATTATAAGGTGAAATCCCTTTTTTTTTTTTTTGTGATTTTTCTTTTTTTTTTCTTTTAATTGTGATATATAAAAATGGCATCCGTGTTGCTATAATGACATTGTGAGTAGATCTGTCACGGATAGAATCGGATCGAATTATGATCCAAAATTTTTATAGTATGATATGAATTATTAAAAATATTTTAAAATTTATTTTATATTAATTAAATATTTTATAATTCAATTTAGATCATGATTTTTTATTAATAAATGATAATTTGGATCAAATTAAGTATTTTCAAATTTTTAAAAAAAATCCAAAAAATCCCGATAACCCGAGCTAATATAAGTTAGTCCGACCCTTGTTTAGATCTCTAATTGTGATGCTCAATGAATGTAGTTCTGTTTTGACACTCGAACATGGTGGAAACCTTTCTTCCTAATTCACCTAAACAGCGTTTAAAAAAAGGGGGGGTGGGGATCTTACTTATTCTTTACTAGCATGTTTCTCATCTTTAAAAAACTAGAACTAAAACTAATAGTTCACAAGACGAAGCACTCCGAATCCAAAGCTTTGTCAGATTAATTCATATTGTCATTCTTAAAAAGTCTTATTTATTATATTTAAGTTCAAATACCGACATCTACAATCCCTCGCTCATGATTGAATGTAAAAAGCAATTGGAGCTGAGCTTGCTAGACATCTTCTTCATCGAGTCAATGCTTGAACATTGTCTTATTATGTTAAAGCTAATTAACAATTTAATTGATCTCCGGCACCAGTTGGTAATGTTAACGAGATCCGAGCTTTTTATTCCTCTAGTTTATAGTAGTTTATCATTTATAATTGTGTTAGCTTAGCCTATTGGTTGACAAGCAATGTACTAACTTTTAACTACTGCACTCGTCTTTTATTACTCAAGTATTTAGCTTAAGTTCTACGATTTTCCAGCTCTAAAGGTCAAATGGGCCAATTGCAAAAAGCTAAATTGAGATCTGCTTTAGAGGAAATTTTTTGGGTGGTTTTGGAGTTCCAAAATGTGAGAGAGAATACATGGTGTTTTCCCAGTTTTTTAATGGTGAAACTGACTGATCAAAGAGATCATTTGAATTTGCGAAGTTAGATTTCAGACTGCAGCTATCATAATCTTGTCAGGTATGTTCTAAATTTAGTCATAAATCTTTGTTTTTATCAGAATGTTATATGATGTTTCAGCATCAGTTTCATTGTTTATTTTCTTGTTTCTTTAATGAGAAAATGGTATATTTGAAATGTTACATGGAGAAAGTTCAAAAGCATGAAGTTTTTCCCATCTATTTTCCTACTTTTTCTTTGGGAATCAAACAGAACCATTACAAATTTGTTTATAAATGTCTACGGTCTACGTCGTGTTTTAGGTGTTGATTCTAAATGAAGATGAGGGGATCATGCTTTTCAAGATACGGATTTGCAAGAATAGTGGGTTGGCTTCAGATTATACCGGGAATCCTTGTTATAGTTGTAAGTATATCAAGTCTCTTTAGGTTGTATTCTGCTGGATTTTTTGTTCACAATGAAGATATATGCCGCCATTTTTATGGCCCCAAGGATGTTTACGAAGGCTTTGATATAAGAGCCTTAAACGATCAGATTGCAGAAGTACTAAGCACAATCGAAAACCTGCAAGAAAAGTTAGAGATGAATCTACAACAGATGGAGAAGAACAAAGATATATTGCACAAGACTAATATTACAAGATTGGAATATAGGAAGTATTTGGAAGTGGAAGTTCTTAGGCCTGTTTATAGTGCTTACATTGCTCTAAAACAAGTTTGGCTACCTAAGATAGAAGGCATCGGAAACACGAAAATAAAAGGGGAACCTTTGATTAATACCTTCATAACAGAGGAAATTCGGAAGTATATAACCCCAAAAGAGAATAGAATCGGGAAGGTTAATTTTTATGGTACGGAGAAGATATACAATACAATAGGGCATGCGTGTGTTTTGATGAAGAAAGAGCTGGAAGAGTACATGGATTATGACATAGGATCATATTGTAAAGATGACTGGAATCTAGCTCAGAAGCTTATGGTTAATGGTTGTGATCCCTTGCCCCGAAGGCGGTGCTTGACAAGGGCTTCCAAGGTGTACCAGAAACCATATCCTATCAATGAGTCACTATGGAAGTTGCCTGATGACAGAAATGTAAGGTGGGGTAATTACCAGTGCAGGAATTTCGGTTGCTTATCAGGCAAGAATCCGAAACGAGGTTATACAAAGTGTACTGGATGTTTCGAGATGGAAAAGGAGAAGCTTAAATGGGTAGTTAACAGCTCACTTCCTGTTGATTTCTTGATTAGAGATGTTCTAGCTATCAAGCCAGGCCAAGTAAGGATTGGCCTAGACTATAGCGTTGGCACTGGGACATTTGCAGCAAGTATGAGACAACTAAATGTAACAATTGTCTCTACTGCTTTGAACCTCGGGGCACCTTTCAATGAGATTATTGCACTTAGAGGTCTAATTCCTTTCTATGCAACATTGAATCAACGCCTTCCATTCTTCGATAACACGATGGACTTGATTCACACAACCGGGTTCTTGGATGGCTGGATCGACCTTCTGCTGATGGATTTCATCATTTTCGATTGGGACCGGGTTTTAAGACCAGGAGGATTGTTGTGGATCGACAGATTCTTTTGTAATAAAAAGGACCTGGATGACTACATGTACATGTTTCTGCAGTTCAGGTATAAGAAACATAAGTGGGTTCTTGCTCCTAAATCAAAGCATGAAGTCTACCTTTCCGCAGTCCTAGAGAAACCACCTCGAGCTATTTGATCATAATCTGTCAATTATATAAATGTTCGCAAACAAATTGTAGGTGCCAGTGGCTTATATACTACACAAATATATCCATTCAAATATGATCGTGAAGCTTTGTTTACATTTTCTACTTGACTTGTATTTTAAATAATGAAATGTCAACTTAAAATAAAAAGATTTGAAGATGTTTGCTTTCCCCTTTATGTCTCTTTCTTTTAGCTTGAATCTTAATAAAGGTTACAATTGAATTGGGAAGTCTTGGATTAAAAGCAATTGAATTGAACATTAGGCAAAGAATTTGTCAAGGAGGCATAAGTGAAATTGAACATAAGCATTAATTAATTAATTATATATATATATATAATGGAAATTAAGTAACAAAAATTGCTTCTGTGCTAGCTTTTAAAATGCTTGGCCATTGTCAACTTTGACATATATATATATATATATATATAAGAAAATAAAGAATTAGAGTAAATGCAGTGCAAGATGTTGGAAACAAAACATATATATACATCAACTGTCTCGGTCTGATATGCCTCTTCAATATACAGATGTCATCCATAGTTGAAGTTTGGAGTTTAGATCAAAATATAGCGATCTGGATGTGCTTTCTCTGTCTCGCTCTCATTTCTTGAATTGTATTCCAAAATCTACATAAAGCATTAAAGCAAATGCCATCCACATTCAAAGCAAAATTTTGGCATCTTAGTTTTTAAGATAAGATATCTTTCAAAAATTTAATGCATCCATGTATCCGAGATTCTCATCACCCGAGTTTGAGTAATATATATATATATATATATATATATATATATATATATATATA
>JBBYHK010000022.1:16192644-16233065 GCA_038382065.1 Adansonia grandidieri | reverse complement strand
AGTCGCATCATTATAGCTTATTAAATCAGCTCGTAATGGAATAATTATTGCAGTGAACTAAACATGCCGTAAAAGAATTTAGGTTTTTTTTGTGAAAACTATGATCATTTTCTTGTATGGCAAGGTAATACTTTCAAAGGTTAAACAAATCTTAGTACCAAATGATGAATAGGAAAAGCATTTTTGCACCCACATTTAGAAGATTGCTAGATAGCAAATATTTCCAGAAGGAATTAAATTTTGCAGCTTGGTTTAGGTAATAGTATTTTGAAAAGAAGAACAATGAAAAAACATGTTTTGAACCTTTGATACTATCAAATAACTTGCATGATGGATTGGCAATTTAACTGCTACGAAAAAACTTGCACAGTGGATTATGGACTGATTAGTAATCCAACACGTACAAATAATTCGCACATTAAATTAAAAACTCCGACGTTTAACATCACTTGACACTTCTCTTAATTGAGAAAAGATAATTATTAACGAACAGATTAGTAAAACAACTAGTATGAATAATTTTCCTCGGGTACAACCGGTATGAATAGCTAACATTGGTTTTGGTCGGGTACGAATAAATTGAACAAATCAGTACAAATAACTCACATTGGTCTCGGTCGGGTACAAATAAATCGAACAACGGATTAACTCGTATCAGTCTCGGATGGATACGCATAACTCGAACAACAGAATAGCAATGCAATGTTCTTAATCCACTGCTTAAATCTAAAGATCTTTCCTAATTTGGAAGATACAATTATTGTGTTAAGCTCTACTCCTAAAGCTAAAGATCAACCGATTTTGTGATCGGATTGAAACTTACACTTAATCCAGTTAGAAAAAAACCCTCTTCAAGTTGTTTGTTCTTAATATCATTTTATTTATCGAATTAATTTTGTTTTTCTACCTTAAGAAGATCATTTCATTTTTAAAAGCAAAACGGTGCACCGCTGCCGCACTAGATTATAATAGAGCAGCACACGCACAAATTAAATGCTTAAAAACCCTAACTTTTCATCTTCTTCTGAATCGCCGCTTTTCTCCTCAGTTTCAACCTCAACACTTCTTCATCTACGGTAACTCTCTTTTCCCTTTCTTAATTCTTTCCGAGAAAATGAAGGAAATTTTGATAGAATATCAAACAGATTTACTTCTCTCTCTCTCTCTCTCTCTCTCTCAGTAAAGCATTCCCTCTACTTGCGTAGTTTTGATGTAATTAAGTTTGTGCGTTGTCTCAGCTGCCAACGACCTAAAGATAGGTTACTGATATAGTCATATAATCTTTGATAAAAATTTTCATTTAGGCCGATTGTAGGAGGAAATTTTTATTTTTTATATGCGTTTGGTTATCGAGAAAATCAGGGGAAAATTAGAATTTAGCTTTAGTAAAACTTCGTTGAATTTAATTTTTTGTTTTTTTGGTATCTGCTGATTGGTATAGGATAATTTGAAAATGAGTCGAGGTGCTGCGGCGGGAGCCAAGGGGAAGAAGAAAGGAGTGACCTTCACTATCGATTGTTTGAAGCCGGTGGAGGATAAAATCATGGACATTGCCTCACTGGAGAAGTTCCTACAGGAGAGAATCAAGGTTGGAGGCAAGGCTGGTGCACTTGGTGAAACTGTAACTATTACCCGTGAAAAGAGCAAAATCACTGTCACTTCTGATGGCGCTTTCTCTAAGAGGTTGCTTAATTTGTTGCATTAAGATATGGATTATATATATATTTATTTTTTTCTTCAGTTTTCTTGGAGTATGGCAGTTAAAACTATTGAGGAAGATATTTAATTAACCTATTAGGCTTGCATATATTGGAATCCGTGGTTGGTTTTTATTTGCTTCTCTCATGATAGCATTATTTGCTCCCTTGTTTGAGTAATAACTGTGGTGCTGGCATTTTTATTCGTGATTTCTTGGCTGACCGGTTTATGGCTCTCACTATGACCTCCATTGGTAAACTTTACCGGCAGAAATATATCAATCCCTCTATTTGACCTGATAAAATTTGTTTTTGTTTCAGGTGTAGGGAGTTAGTTGAATCTTTTGGTCATAGTTTGGTTTTTATAAACATAGTGGATATTTGAACCTAGGGCTTAACTCTGTTGATTTATGTAGTTTTCCTTAAGAGGTGGCATATAGCAGATCTAGGATTCTAATCTCAGCATCTGGAACCCTTTTTTATTTCCCCTACCCCTAATATATAGCCTCCTTTGTACAAAGAGAAAAAACTTAGGGGATATTTCTGTTTGGTTCCCTAATTAGTTTCATTTACTTGTAGTCTTCAAATGGCATTTTTCGATGTTGTATTGCTCATAGTTTGCATTTCAATTTGGATTTTGTGACATTATGCTTGAACATAATGTATACCTGTTCATTATGATTCATTTCCTTCGGCCTTTTTCTGCAAAATTTTGTCCAGGTATCTGAAGTACTTGACCAAAAAATACTTGAAGAAACATAATGTACGCGATTGGCTCCGAGTGATTGCATCCAACAAAGATCGATCTGTTTATGAACTTAGGTACTTCAACATTGCTGAGAACGAGGGTGAGGAAGAAGATTGATATCTAGAACTGACCGGTCGTAATGCTAGTTGCCTTTTCACCTTTTTTTTTTTTTAAATAATTTCAGTATTTGATTGTTGGAGACTTTGAGCAATTTAGTTTTATAAACCTTTTGTTATTTTATAGAATATGAAATTTTAATTGTTGCTATCACTTATGTTATAAGCCTTTCTAATCCTTTTCTTTTCTTCTTGGTCAGGATTTTTGATTTAACATTTCCACCTATTTGACTACTGTTATAAGCTTTACACTTTGCAAAGTTCTGAATTTCAACAGAGAAAAACTTTATATGAGGATGTTCAATCATTGCAGCATTGCTCAATAATATGCTTTTTCAGTTGGTAACACTTTTATCAAGAATCTAATTATTTTGATATTGAAAAGCCTATTGCTTATTCATTTAAATAGCTCAAGCGCGACATTAATTTTACTTAAATGATTAAATTTGGTTCGAATTTTATTGCATAGAAAAAAAAGTTAATGTTCTGTGTGTATAAAGTATTTTTTGTTCATTTAAAGAGCAAAATGATTAAAAAAAATTTATATTTATTACTTACATTTCGTATCTGAATAGCTTACTTAGAGAGTGTTTCGATAACTGTTGCACGGAGAAAAAAATTATTATTATTATTGTTATTATTAGTATTATTATTTTGTATTAAGCATTTTTTTGAACCTTTAGAAACAAAATGATAAAATAAAATTTGTATTTCTCAATTATGTATGCAAATAATGAAATTTTTTAAAAGTTGTCTTAATAAATATATTAAATTTGAATTAATTCAATCAATTGATAAATAAATAATCAAAACAAAGCCATTTCAATCAATTCAATGGATGATATTATCGATTTATTAAATTAAAATTCATATAAACAAAATCAAAATGAGTTTAAAAATTTTAAAAAGAAAAAGATTTTAGTCAAATAGCTTAGTGCAAAGCGAACGAATCAAGAAAATTGGGCTTCGATTTGCAAAGCTGTGAGAGGCCACGGTTCTAAATTGTATCGGGTCTAGTGCGGGTAGACCCGTTTGCTCTTCTTTACTTTAGTTTTTTGTTTATTTTTATTTTTTGACTTTGAAACCCTAATTCTATTTCCCCTTCCTCTTCTTCTTCTCCTTCTAAAACAAACTAGCCGCTCTCTCCGGCGTCACCGCCTACTTGCCACCGGAAGCCGGTTCGAACCCCAAAAATCCTAACCTTCTAGCCCTTCCTTTACTTCTTCTTCTTTTATTTCGTTAAAGGTAATTAGATTTGCAATGGCTGATTTGGTTTGCAGGGTTAGCAATTGTTTGTGTCAAATTTTACCAATAAAAAGTTAAAATTGAATATAAAATGAATTGCAATGCATCTGCAAACAGGATGATTACATTCTAATGTAATACTATGTACTAAGCTCTTCCCAATTCATTTCCCAAAAGTCAGTAGCTTTGCTTTTCAATTTAGCAGAACTTTTGGATAATAAGTTTTTCTTTCTAAAATCATATTTGCATTTGTATGGTAGTAAGATTTTCTCTTACAAAACTACTATTATTGGTTTGATTGGATTATCTTATTTATGTTAGTTAACTTCTTCATAGACCCACGTTTGAATTTATCGAATTTATCTGTAATTTTATGTCATGTTAAAGAGTTAAAAATTTTGGAAAAAGAATTTGATGGGCAATTAGCATGAATCTTTCTCCCCATTATTTTGATCCTTTACAATCAAATTTTAATGGCGTTTTGTTCTTAAAATTATTATCACTGATTTTTAGAGTTAAATCTTTTTGTTTTTTTTTCTTCAGAGATGGTTATCCCTCCACCTGTTAGACCACCAAGAATTGTAAAATTCTTAAAGCCTTATGTGCTGAAGATGCATTTCACAAACAACTATGTTAGTGCACAAGTTATCCATTCTCCCACTGCAACTGTGGCTGCAGCAGCAACCTCACAAGAGAAGGCCCTTCGGTCAAGCATGGAATCTACTCGGGATGTGGCGGCTGCTGCCAAGATTGGGAAGATACTCGGGGAACGCTTGCTGCTCAAAGATATACCTGCTGTTTCTGTTTTCTTAAAGCGAGAACAGAAGTATCATGGTAAAGTGAAGGCTGTCATTGATTCTGTCAGGGAAGCAGGTGTCAAATTGCTTTAAATTTAGAAAATTTTCCAGGTCTTTGCTTAACCTTTGCTTCTTACTGATTCATCTTTGTTCTGGAATGATAAGTGGACTAGATCAAAGGAAGAATACATTGTAGGTTCATGCTTTGTATGCCGTTCTGTTTTAGTTGGGTTGTGAAAGACCACTACTTGCACCAAAAAAACAAATAGCCTGTAATGCAGTTATATTGTAATAGTTTGCTTAACCCGTGCTTCTTAGCGGTTCATCATTGTTCCTGAATAATAAGTATGGTAGATCCATGGACGAATACATTCTTCAATGTGCTTTGAATGCCTTTCTGTTTTCTGTTGGTTGAGAAAGATTATTACTTGCACCAAAAAACAATAGCCAATAGTGCAGTTATATTGTAATAGTTTGCTTAACCTCTGCTTCCTAGTGCTTCATCATTGTTCCTGAATAATAACTGCGCTTGATCCATGGATGAATACATTCTTCGATTGTGCTTTGAATGCCATTTTGTTTCAGTTGGTTGAGAAAAATCGCTACTTGCACCAAAACAAATAGCCTATAATGCATTTTATATTGTAATGTTTTTTTGTTCTTATCTTAGTATTATCGATATTTTCATTGGAGACCTGGACTCTGGGGTGTTGAATAAAAACCTTTCTTGGTCTAAAACCAAATGTTGATTATGCGTTTCTTGACCTTTTGAATAGCCTATTATGCAGTTTATATTGTAATGTCTTTCTATTTTTTCTTTGGTTCTTGTCATAGTATTATTCTTATTAGGGTTCGATTAATTGATGCATATGGTCGTTGGTTAAAGATTATTGAATTATTACTTTATGAAAGTCTTTTTTGGCATTTAATGCGTTATTTTTACTGAATTTTTTCAATAGCAAATGTATTTTTACTGCTGTCTTTTCTTTGGATCAGTTTGGCTGTGCGATTGGGGCAGAAAGCATATGTCTTTTAAGCAGACCGGCGAAGTCATTTTGTGTTTGTATTCTTTTTTATGTCTTGTTGTGTTTAAGATGTTATATATGAAATTTGACACATTAATAATTAATGTTATTCGATTTTGATACATTTGTATTCATGTTAGTTTTTGTGTTCGCATTTTAGTTATTTTTCTTGTATCACATTCATACCGTATTCAAAATTATCAAGTTTATTTTTCAGGAATCAACACAAAATCTTATGAAACATGCTTGGGAGAATCTGTTGGTTAATTGATTAGCAAATTATGATTGAAAGTTTAGTGCTAGAGGGGTTACTTGTTTGACCCGCTTGGGTCGAGCTTTTAATAAGCTTTTTATCAGTTCGTGTTGATCCGGTCAACTTGAATTGATATTTAATAATAAAAATTATTTTTATTAAAATTTAATTATAAAATATATAAATATTAACATATAAATAATTTTTTAAAATTTTTATTAATTTTGAACAGTAAATATGAGTAACATAAACATACTAGGTTGAAAATAGATTTTGACAAAGAAGTTAAAAATTTTCAAGCAACGGATTGGCTCGTGCGTACTTCTATTCATTGCGGATGCATGTGAAAATAAAATATTTGTAAATTTGTAGTTCTTTGAGTTTTTTTTTTTTATATATATATGTCATTCATATAAAATAATAAATTCTTTCTTTAAAAAAGTGAAAAAAATTTGTAAATTATGTTTTCATTATTTATGAATTTAGGTTAAAGGATCATTACATATCCTTTAAGACAGACTTAATAAAAACATAATGAAGAAAGTGCAAAAAAGCTATTTTTTGGAATTCAGGTGCAAGTATTCAATATGGATATATTTAACTTTTCTTAAGGTTTTTTTTTTTTTTTTGAATTTGTAGGGTTCTAGCAGCGTCATTTTCCTATACTCGTATCTGAATATGTGTTGCATATGAACATCGAATGCGAGTACTTCACAAAGAACGAAGAGTTGGAGCAATGTAGCATAAAAAGTTTTTGACACAATTTTTAAAATTTAAAAATTTTATTAAAAGAACAGAAAATGAAATTGGAAAATGGTGAAAGCAAGAATCACGTTGGTGTTGCTTGGATTTGGTAGATATGCGTATCGTGGTTTGTTATTTACGTGTTAATATTTAATGCAAAATAAATTATTAATTGTGTAAAATTTTAAACGTTAAAATAATATATGTATTAAATGTATTATGCAATATACATTATAATAATTTTATATTTATTAAACATATTATATTTGTGTCATGTTTTCATATGGAAGGCCCAAAATGTTCTAAACCCATAGATGGACCCTGCTCGATCTGGTTTCTTTTAAAATAGGCCTTAAACAGGTTTATTTGAATATTGCATGGCGAGACAAAGCCCAGATAATTCCTCGGGTCAGATATACAAACTTGGGGAAATATATACCCGAAAACCCGGGACGACTGACATGATGTTTGATGGCATCACGCGTATGATTAAAGTTATTAAAGTCTCCGTTGATATGTTCGAAGATTGTTTCCGTTGTTTTTAACTTGTCGACCACTGTAATGTACTAAAAAGGTTCCCCGCTGTTTCTGGGTTACTCAGTGATTCACAGCTCAAAAATCCAAGAAGAAGTGAAGGCAATGGAGAAAATAGAATTTGGGTTTCTTATAATTCTTCTCCTTTTCAATCTTCTGTTTCCTTTTTCCTCTGGTAAAAAACAACTATGCTTTCTTTTTCTTTTTCTTGTTTTATTAGCATTCATTAGCTTCAAATTTCCCTTGGGTTTCTCTCTTTCATTGATACTGGTATGGATTTTGTTTCAAGTTGTTCATTCAGGGCTTCGGGTTGAAGGTTAGGCATTAGTATTTCATGTTGAAAAGGTTTTTACTTTGAATTGTTGTTGTTGTTTTGAATAAAGGAAATTGCTTTGTCCTCAACAATTGTACAGTGATGTTAACAGGGCTTTGTTTCATTTATTTTTTGTTTGTTTATTTGGCTTTAGATTGCGGGAAATTTTGTTGATGATATGTACATACGTTTATAACTTAATGAGGTTAAGCTTCGAAATTAGCTGTTTTATCCTTGCGTTAGATTACTATATATGTAGACATTGCTTTTAAGTTTTAATTTCATGTGATTTTACTTTTGATAGCCTCTCATTTTTCTGAGAAATGACATCCTAAGTAGGAAAGGGTCATCCTTACTAAATATAAGAATTTCTAGTTCTCAGCTTGTTAAATTCATTCATTTTGTATCTATGCAGGAGAAACTGTTGGTGTATGCGTATCTCAAGGTGGTCGTTTTCCGCCCTTCTCCTCTGAGGGTAAACCTCCAAAAAAGGTGGGGAAGGGACACAAAGATTTGACACTTTGTAGGATGTTTCGGAAAAAGACTTGCTGTGATGCTGCCCAGACACATCCTGCTTTGCTTGCTATTAGGAGGCTGGCTTTAACAGGGGAAGCCAGCCAAGAGTGCTTGCATTTGTGGGAATTGCTAGAATGTTCCATCTGTGATCCGCATGTAGGTGTTCAGCCTGGACCCCCGCTTATATGCTCATCCTTCTGTGATCGAGTATTTCAGGCTTGTTCTGATGCTTACTTCTCAATGGATGCAAAGACACAGGTAGACAAGTGTGTGTCTAATCTCTTCTAGATTGTAATTTCCATGCGAAGACTATGCACTAACGGTGTTGGGGGAGGGTTGTATGTTGATAGTGTTTTATACATCCTCTGCAGTGCTATCAGCACTTGGGTCAATGGCGGATGACCTTTTTCTTTTTCCTGATTTCATTTTAGATTGTTCTTATTTGTTGGTTAGGATGGTTACCTTCATGGTGCTTCCCACCATTTAATGAGTTCAAAGATCTTCATTGTTTTGCTAAGGAATTAATGTGTTTTGAGCCATGTAGCTATATTTAATTTTGCTTTGTGTCATGCTGGTTTAGCATCTTCTGGATGAGATGTTCCCCGAGATTTAATTCAAACATCGAAACTTTCTGTCAGGTTCTAGCACCATGTGGAGTAAATGACTTTGTTTGTGGTAGAGCATCTGAATGGGCATCCAATGGAACAGAATTATGCCTTGCTGCAGGTTTCGGTGTTAAACAGCCTGCTGGTGGAGTCGAAGAAACGTCTTGTTATGGTGGCAAAGCCAGTCTTGATTCAATTGCTGTTTCATTGGGAGCTTCACAACCTGAGAAGCCCCGCAAAACCAGGAACTTTGGGCTCTTAGAAGATTTCCAGCAATGGCTGCAGGATATGCCATCTAATGAAAGAGTTTCTTGGGTAATAGGAGCCCTGGTTCTTACAGCAGGCCTACTGTTTATAAGGTTCGGTTACTTCTAACTTTACCAAGCCAGTGTTTTTTAACGTGTTTATACGTTGTCTAGTTGTGTGGCTTATTCGTTCATTAATATTTTATTATTGTTTAGTACCTTAGTAATACCTTATTGCTGACTGTGCAGCAAAAGAAAGAGCCATAGCCAACGCCAAAAGCTTGCAGCTATTCAACGCGCTGCAAGGAGACTAGATGGCAAGATAAACCAGACATCCCCTTCTTCTAGTCAGAGAAATAGGAAAGGAAATCGAAGATGAACTTTTCTGCTATTCTTGGAATTTAACTATTGGAAATCTGTAAGAATTCACGACTTAAATTCTTCAATGTCTTTCATTACGCACCATCAAGTTCTAATTGTTTGCATGTTTCTTTCTTTTCTCTTCTTTGTAATTTGTGCAGGATGGTATCGAATATCGATGGAGTTCAAAACTTCTCCACCTTAGTGCCAGGCTGATCAACATTTTTGTGAATCCTCCAGTTGTACCACATAAATATATCATTTTGATAATGTCTGACAAGAATTAAGTGTTAGTAAAGAAATATATAGAAGATGAAGACTTATTCTGCAGATTTGGCTGACTCACCTTGTAATTGGATGTCTAAGAACAAAGGGTTTCCTATATGTTACACGTTAATATAAGCCTAATTCTGCAGTTCCATTGTGAAATTACAGCAAAAATATAAGTTTACCTTTTTTTTTTTTTGGAGTTTAGAATCCTCCTGTGTATTTATTTAGATGATTTTGTTAATCTTGTTAAAGATTACAAGCTAACTATATGCTTCCATTCTCCTTGATGTGTATGGATTAGACTCAGTAAGCTGTGTGTCCGTATCATGTTCATGTCGTGTCTAATATTGATAGATTTAAAAAGAACTGTCTTTTAATGATGCTTCAATGTTACTGCTTTCAAACTCGACCTCTACCAAGGTCCATATTTTGGGTAAGTTTTCGTGGATTCTTGTTGGTTACTGCTCCCTGCCATACAATAAACCATCCATGGATCACCTTTGGAGTAGGAGAGGAGGTTGACAGGTGAAAACTAACTTTTAGTGTCGATCTCATTCGTGAATGTGGATAATCTAAATTAGGTTTAAAACATAATACAAATGCGGCATGTTTAATAAAAATAATAAGATACATTTAAATACAATTAACATAATATATTTAATACATATATTATAAAAACTTGAGATTCAACATTCATATATGGATTATCAAGTCTAGCCGTATCAGTGGAAAGCTTTTGCCTGTTACTGGTCTAAGAAGTTCCTTCCATTCCCCCTTGGAATGCAAATATTCTTTCATCATCAGCCATTTTCAATTTGCTAATGATTGCTTTAACATTAAAAAATGGAAATTGATCATTACCAGTACTACCAAAAATATAATTTTTCTAAGAACATGCTCAGATTAAATTATTAATTCATTCATCTTGAAAGTCCACTTTTGAGAGAAGCATTCGAGTTCGCTGCAGTAAAAACAGCTTCCTAAGCAAACCAGAAATAGGCTAATGTACAATTATATATTCAACAAAACCATGGCGGATCGATCCCTACTTGGGGCACCCAAAGATGGAACAGTAGTAGCGAGTAGCCAAAGCACAAACAAGACAAAATGGGCGGTTGATTTACAGACTTTCTGATAATTTCCTTACGAGTAAATAACCAGAAAGCATCAATCTAGTGGAAGGTTACTCGTAAAGCCATGCATGTATATGATGAGTGATTGGAACTTTGTGCAATTGAGCTTTGCTGAATTTCGTGTTTGAGCAGAATGACATCCCCAGAAATCCTTCCTCATCGAATATCAAACCTTCCCAATCTTTGGTGGCTGCAGAGAATACAGGTACAACAAAAGACACTGTATTCAATTCAATGTTATCTGAAACCAGATATGATACTATTGCTTGTTTGTACGCACCTTCTTTAGGGGCAACTTGTTCGAACTGCTTGGTGACGCTTTATTATTGGCTGGTTTCAATATCTCGAATGAGCACACAAGAGCCTCATTAACACTCAATAGAGCACCGGCATTGTCAAACTCGCCGCCGTAGTTTGGAGCTGAAAATATTGTTACTAATCTTCGGTTAGCAAAAAACTCATAGCCATCCTCCACGACCTGCAATTCAAAACTTAGAAAAATCTCAATCCAGACAAATCGAATGAAATAACTATAGTGTTCCTCTTGGTCATATTATCAAGGGTAACCCAAGTATATGCATTGCAAAAGGGTGCTTGGTGGTATGATAATGGTCATCGAAATGCATGTTACCATCTAGCTTTTTCCAACAACTATTTTGTAGTGATCTCAAATTACATTACCAGCCTGCAAATCTGTGGAATAACGAATATACTTACAAAATATTAGCAATACCGGTCCTAAGCATTTTTATGTTGATTGCATTTCCATGCAAACAGAGGCATGAGATGCTAGTTCCGTTAATTATTAACAACTAGACGAGAGTTTTTAAACAATCTTCAGGTCAGGTCAACTAGATGGGTGTTTCTAAACAATCAAGGCCTAAAATAAAGGTAATAAAAGCTTCATTGCATACACAAAACTACAACTATCCATTCATAATCACCGTTCATCTTTGCTCAAAATAAACTGGCTTACCTGATGGCCTCGACAAATGAGATCAAGGTCATTCTTGTCCAAAAATTCAGCAACTACATCAGCTCCGAAAGTACTTGAAATTCCTCTATCACTATCTGCCCAGCCCTCAACTTTTGGATCGGGATCAGACCAAAGTAGATCACAGAGAAGACCATTATCAGGAACTTCTGTTGGCCTTTGAATTTCCTTTATTTGATCCAAATTTTCCAACTCTGGAGACAACCCTCCATGCATACAAAGTATCTTCCCATCAATGAGTGCAGCAACAGGTAAACTGTTAAAGCAGTCCGTAAATATTTTCCAAAGCCTAACGTTAAATCTCCTTTTACACTCATCATAAAACCCATAAATTCGATTGATCTTTGCATCCTCATGGTTTCCCCTTAAGAGAGAAATTTTGTCAGGATATCTTATCTTATAGGCCAAAAGCAAACATATTGTCTCCAAACTTTGCTTGCCTCGATCGACATAATCCCCAAGGAATAGGTAGTTTGTCGCAGGAGGATAGCCACCATACTCAAAGAGCCTCAGCAGATCTTGGTATTGTCCATGTATATCACCTGTAAAAGGCCTATAACATCAGAATTTACGGGGTAGAAGGTCCGTTGAGGGGGATAACTGATCTCAAATGCACGTTATTAAGGCTTGCTTCATACTAATCATGAAGTTCAAGGCAAAATATCACATTTTAACAGCATCAACATAAGCATTGGAACCAAAATATCTACCACTCAACTCAATTGGAAAGATATTCATTTCTCAATTACCGAAGAAAATCCAAAATTGCATACAAAATTCGTCTCATTCAACCAACCTATATACCTCAATACAGTCATTTCAACCCAGAAAAGGGAAATGAACTGGATTTATCCAAAAATTTGAAAAAAGATCAATTGCTGGATAATAATTGCCATTCCCTGACTTTCCAGAGCACCAGTTTAGGAACAAGCCACATCCAAATGAAGCTGGCATACAAATTATCTGAAATTATGTCCCACGACATAGGAATTGTTATGCAATTTCCCAGAAATTATACAATTTAGATAGAAACCCAAAACAACCCTAAATTTCCCTTCAAAAATTGATGCCATCAAAAATCTTGCCAGGGAAAACAATCAATTCATCGATTAGAAACAACCACAAACACAAAATGACAAGCTACCAATTTCATAAGTCAATATAAATGAGAGAGAGAGAGAGAGAGAGAGAGAGAGAGAGAGAGCTGACCACAGATTCTAATGGGGGCATGAATCTGAAGCAGGTTAGGCTGTGAAAGGAAGATTTGACGAGCATTAACACAAAGCTGACGGATCTCACCTTCAGAAAGCTGAACCTGTTTGCTTCCTTTACCTTCCAACAACCTTCTTATTATATCGTCCAATACTCCCTTATCCATCATTCCTTCCATTGTCATCATCATCATTTTTCTCTTTCAAAAATTCTTCAACCACCAAAAATTCTTTGCAATAGAGAGAAAACCCCAACTCAATTCCCCTCAAAATTTTTTCCTCTTTTATTGAAATAGACAAATAAGAGACCAGGGAAAAAAAAAAGGCATAGATAGCAAGGGGCAAATGAACCCCAAAAAACCTCAACTATTCAGATAGATAGATAGATAGATAGAGAGAGAGAGAGAGACGAACATTTTTTTTCATGAAGAAAGAGAGATAAACAAGGTCAACAAAAAGAGCCCTAAAATAAATTAAAAAAAAAGGTTGAAAATTATTTGAATGAATAGGGTAAACAGAATCAAAAGAACCAACCTTTATAAAAAGATAAAAAAAGAACAGAGATATTTAAAGTAATTCATGGATGTTGGTTATCATTTTCTTTTATGAATCTTTCTTTTTCCTCTCTATATTTATACTTTTGTAAATTTATAAACTTTTTTTCTGTCTTGAAGATAAGCTTTTTAGTTTTTATCTATGCCAATTACCAAGAAAAGATTCAACAACATGGCCAATAGTTTGAAACCTTCAAACTTCAAAGGCAAGGCATTTTGATGTAGAAGGGAAAATACTAAATAAAGTAAAAACAAAAAACTTTTTTTTTTGGGAGTTATAAAGCAAAGAAATTGGATATTGTGAAGAAAGAAATCTTGCACTTTTGAACTAAGATCTGAAGACAGTAAATTATCAAAATTATAATATATAAAAATATATAAATAAAATATAAATATACAAATTATTAGATATAATTTCAGATTCAATTACGTATTATTTTTTTAAATATTAAAAAAAATTATAAAACCTTCTTTCTTGAGAAGTTTGTTTTTTTTTTTTTCTAGGTTATGTTACTTCATATAGGGTCCACTAAATTAAATGGCTGTTGGTAGCCATTGTTAAAGGAAAATGAAAATGAAAATGGCTCCAACTAATGCTGTTTCTCATAATAACTCTTCATAATTTTAAACAAACTAGATTAAGAATCAGAATTAGTTTTTCTTGAGTCTGTCAGATTTGGGTTTTTTCTTAAAAGAAAAAAAGTCAATGTTGTTAGAGGCAAGGTTAATCATCAGGAGCCTTTGCTTTATCCTTTTGACAAGATATAAAGCTATTGGAAAAAAAAAAGTGTTCTTTGACAATAATTTAATAATCACAGACATTAATTGATGTGTTATTCGAATCACGACGTTAAATTAATCGATTTAATTAATTAATTAAAATTTTATTAGTCGAATTAATCGATTTTTATTTCACTTATATATGCATCTTCTCCTTGCTGAATTTTTGAAGCTGCGACCGTGTGACAGTCTAATTCTAATACTGAGAGTCAATTCCTTTCTAACATTCTTAACCCTACATTAATCTTGTCATATCTATCATGTTGTTAACCTTCAAAGTGCACAACAATTTTTTTATTTGGTTTAATAATTGGCTATATAATCAGCATAATCTTTTTTTTTAATTTTCTAAATATTTTTTCTTAATGAAGTTTGACTTCAATTTAAAGGGAGAGTTTTATATGTAATTCTTTTTTGTAAATGAGGCCAAAACTTCAAGAGAAAAGGAGAATTTGCAAGTCGGAAAAATTGGATCTTAATCTAAACAAGATTGATGAATCATTCGAATTAAGTTTCGAGTTAATTAATTTTTTAGAATTGTACAGCTCCCCATGGTTAATTAACTTACTTCAACATCACTCCCATGAGGCCAATTGGATTGCAATTCATATGGAGTCAAAGAAAGTGTCTTGATGATCTTCTGAAAGCTGTATTGTCCATTAAAACGTGGTTGAGGGAGGCTTTTGCCCTTATTTGGACTTTGATTATTTAGATCTTCTTCAAGTGAATGCTGCTGCTGATGCATCTCTATGCCTCCTGTCACCAGCTGAGCTGAGCCTTCTTCTTCTTCTTCTTCTTCCATGCTCTTGGTTGATTTTGCTGAAATATACTCGTCCTTGTACATAACATACAGGATTAACTGAGCTGATCCCAAGACAATACCAATTGCATTTGGCACCTGAAAGATTATTGGGTGAATTATTTAAAATCATATTTCATATATTATTTATGGTCACAGGGTTCCGAGATGTTTCTCTCATGTCAACTTACGTATCAGGCATGATCTTCGCCCTATTTACACTTTGTGAAATCCTTGAGTGTCAAGAAAAGACAATACCTTTGATGTAAACCTACATAAGATGACGCTCATAACCTGATTTGTAGGATGACGCTGGGAAAACGTCTTGGAATCCAAACATCACAGAAAGGGAAACCAAAAAAAAAAAAAAATGGGAACTTACTCCAATATAGAAATCCTTTACAAGCAGAGCATAAGCAGACCAAGCACCACCATTTAGGAACAAGAAAAATGAGAGTAAAAATGGCATGTACTCCACACTCTTGGTCTTTATCACTGTTCGCTGTTAAACATTACAAAATTGCACCATAATTCCTTAAGGGTTTTGTTTCCACACACTTTTTTTTTTTTTTAAATGTCATCCTGCGTCTGTATGAATCCCAGAAATGTGGCATTTGACAAGATAGACTGAACTCTTTAATATTGAAACTCTATTTTTCTTCAAAGTATAAGTGCCTGATATAATTTTGGATTTGAGTACGGAAATATAATTTTTCAAAAATCTTTCAGATACATAGAAAAATTTAGAAAAAAAAATTGAATATACAAAAGTCAGACCTATATCGTATCTGACACTTGTACCAAGTAACATATTTGAAAGCACATTAAATGATATAATTTTATATCGTATCTGACACTTGTACCAAGTAACATATTTGAAAGCACATTAAATGATATAATTTTAACTTCCAGATGCACAAAATGGATTCATCTTTAGGCAAAGTTTAGTTTAGATTTAAAAATTGACGTAATTTTATAGATATATCAGTGGAGAAACTTACCATGGCTGATAGGGGTGATGCATACATGCCTATGGTTAAACCAGCACAGAGAATTCCAACAAAATTGAGCCTCATTTCTCCATGAATTGCCACAAGAGACACAGCAATTACTACTCCAAGAAAACCAACGTCCAATACAGCTACCAATTTTGCTGTTTCAACCTGAAAACAGTATCCATAAATTTCAGACTCTTTAAGACTTTGGAAATATAGTTGCCGATTATGTTACCAGACTCTTTATTTTTTTTGAAGTATTCATCTCCAATACATAATTGGATATAAGCACATGAGTATGATCCTCCAAATTAAACATACCCGTTTTCGACACTCACCTTTTAGTCCGGGCAACATAGATGCTAATAGGATAAATTCACTACGAACTATAGATTAATCCGCACCGATGTTAAACTAATATCACCTTCTTATCTTTAGGAGCATATATGAGGAAGAGTGTGACATAAACGAGCTGAAAGATGGCACCAGCACCGTTAACTGTTATCACAAGCAAACCATCTGGATTGATGATTCCATAGAAAGTCCACAAGCTAGTGGTCAAAAGGGTTGTTATATAGGGAACTCCTTTGTAATTCTCAGTTGATTTCTTCTTTACCACCCCCCAAAAGGTTTTTCTGGGGAAAAAAAAAAGACCCAATATTTTCATTTGTCTAAAACTCCATTGTTGTTGCTTAGTTTTCATGGACAATAAAATTGTTGATTTTACTTACATGGGAGAAGCAAAAACCAGAATTGAAATTATATTAGCTGCAAAAAAGTTGGAAAAAAAAAAAAAAAACAAGGGTAAAATATGTTGCAATTTGGATAAAGATAGAGGCTGAGACCGAGAAAAAGCTGTTGGAAGAAGAGTGCTAACCCATAATGCCAATGATGAAGGTGCAGCTAGCCATTGAAGAAGAGGGTAGTTGAAGGAATGAAGCAATTGAGAAGCAGAAGCTGAAGCAACTTAAACAGGGGAGTTCAGAGTTGGTACATTTGTGTTCGTGGTGGGTGAATTTGTCCAGATTTGTCAGATCCAACTCAATTACAGTTCAATCAATAAAATATTTTTATTTAAATTTAATTATAAAATACTTAAAAAATTATTTTTAAATAATAAAAAAAACTTACAAAATAACTTAAATGAAATTTAGATAAAAAATTTTTTAAAAATTTGAATTACGATCTGGCTCAGTTACTAAGTGAATCAAGGTAGGAGAGGGTATAGATTTTTGCAACTTTTAAATGATTCAACATCAATGCATATTTATTTTACACGTTCTTGGTCCCAACTTCCTTTCTTAATTTGTACTTCTGTTGATTAGACCAAGCGGACCATCTATTAGTTAACATGTTGGTGTCTTGTGACTTGCTTTCTAACCTTCACTTGAGAATAATTTTTTACGTATTATTATCTCGTACATTAAGAATAAAGTTTTTTAATTTTTCAAATGAAACTATCAAAAGACCACTTTTTTTAGGGTATGTTTGAAATAATAAATAAAATGATTTCGTTTGTAAAATAAATTTTTTTTTTTAATATATAAGATAATAATCTTTTTAACAATATATTTTGTAGATATAATATGTTTAATAAATATAAGCATTATGTAATAAATTTAAATACTATTAACATAATCATTTTAATATACGTATAAATTTATATTTAAAATTTTATATATTTACTCGTAAATTTATTTGTTTTGCTCTTTATCCCTTTTTATCTTTTGATGCAATGTCGTTAAAAAAAAAACTTGCAAAACAATAAGCCCATTGATCAATGAACTCATCATCCAAACCAATAAGCCCAACCGAACCTAAGTAAACCTCAACGTCAGCCCTTCAAAACCCTAACCCTTCCATTCAGCACCGGCGCCTCCCCAAAATCACTAGCACAGAAGAAGCTTCAACAATGGTCGCTTTCCTTCTCTTTCTGGTTTCTTTTTCTTTTTTTTCCTCCCTTAAAAAACTGAAAGTTCTAATATTTCTTGTTTTCTTTGTTTGATATGTGTTTGCATTAATAGGGAATCGATTTAGTTGCAGGAGGTAAGAGCAAGAAGTCCAAGAGGACGGCTCCCAAATCCGATGATATTTACCTCAAACTCCTCGTCAAGGTCTTAAGCTTTATCATCTTCCACAGTCTTTATAAAAATGTCTGCTTTATCTTTTTTTTTTTTTAATGAATAAATGATTTGATTTTTGTTTTGGGTTATAGCTTTACCGTTTCCTTGTAAGAAGAACTGGGAGCAAATTCAATGCTGTGATATTGAAACGCTTGTTTATGAGCAAAGTTAACAAGCCTCCACTATCTCTCTCTAGGCTTATTCGATTCATGAAGGGAAAGGTGTTTTATTTTATTTTTATTAATATTTCTGGTTTTCTAGGATCTTTATACTGGAATTGGTATTGGGTTTAATTCCTTTATATATATAAATTGTAGGAGGATAAGATTGCTGTGGTAGTGGGGACTGTGACAGATGATATTAGGGTTTATGAGGTTCCAGCTTTGAAGGTTACAGCTCTTAGGTTTACTGAGACTGCTAGAGCTAGGATTGAGAAGGCTGGTGGAGAATGCTTGACTTTTGACCAGCTTGCTTTGAGAGCTCCTTTGGGTCAGAATACGGTATGGTATTCTTTTGTTGCATTTTGGTTTTTGCTGTTTTCTAACATTGTTTGGTTTTTATAACTTTTTTTGTTCAAATGTATGTATTTTGATTTAGTTGATTTGTTATTGATTCAGTCGGCGTTTTGAGTTCTGTTTATATGAAATTTTCATTACTATTTTGTTCATTTATTGGAACTCCTTGAAATTGAAATTGAAATGTTACTTTTATTCACTATCGAAGAACACAAAAGCAATGATATCTTGAGAAAATAATAATGCTGAAACTCATCTCTTTACAACATGAATGTAATATGTTAAAGTTACTTGTAATTATATTGTTGCTCAGTTGAACAATTTGTTTCTGTTAATTTTGTTTTAAGTCTTTGTTCAATACTACTTTAATGTATTTATTCCTTCTGTATTGGTAATGGAATCTGAATTAGTTGAAACTTTTCTCGGTATTGAGTGTTTGTCTTCATACAAATGGAGAAATTGATACACCTTTTGATCGTAAATGAAATATGTTATACAGTGTCAAATGTTTTCTTATTCAACTTTCAATAACAAGTGAAGTCCATTAATCTTGCTTGCCTTAAAGCAGATCCTTCTGCTAATCTTTTGTCTTCTTAAAGAAGACAACGTTGCATCTGGATTTCTTAGAGATACTTTGGGTCGAATTGCAGGTTCTTCTAAGAGGTCCAAAGAATGCCCGTGAAGCAGTTAAACACTTTGGTCCAGCTCCCGGTGTGCCTCACAGCCACACTAAGCCATATGTGCGCTCTAAGGGAAGGAAGTTTGAGAGGGCTAGAGGAAGAAGGAACAGCAAGGGATTTAGGGTTTAAGACGACTTTGTATTTGATATTGAGGCCTGTCTGTCATTTGTTTCTGCAAACCTAATTTTGCTACACTTTTTAGCTTTCTCTGGTAGTTGTTTACTTGCTTATGTTTACTTCCTGTTCATGGATTGTTTAATGCCGCATTGGCCATCGATCTTTGTTATGCCAAAAAGGGAAGCTTGTTTAAGGCATTCTGACTGAGTTATGTTTTTTTATTTAAATATGCTATCATTTTCTGGTTAAGAATGGCACCCTGTGGTGCTGGAATTCTTCATTTTCATAAAGTATTCGTATTTAACATATATTCGAATACGTATATGAATATATGATTCTTATCTTTTAAGTACAAGGAAAATTTTTAAAAGAAGTTTAATATATTCATATCAAATATATAACTGTATTTGAAACATATATCTATATTTAACATTCACATTATAAATAATTATATGGCAGCAATAATTCAGATTATATCATTATAGTTAAGCTAAGCTTGCCATTCTCTGTACTTCAGTAGTTGACCTACTCGTATATTCTCAGATTAAAATTATTCTAACCATACCAAAGTCAGGAAATTTGGGGGGCTTTTGCATTTGCGTGCCAGTAAATTTTGGAATATTTGGTAAAGAAAATTTGAGCTGACACCTGATATCTGCAGTATTTTTATCTTTGATGGAAACAGAATATCATAGATGGATGTTTTACCATGAAAGAGGACTAGTATTCGTTAGAAATGCCATAAAAGATGGGAATTTCGGCTTCATTGTCACGAGGGACCAAGTTTTATTGTTGAAAGCTCGTTATAAATAGCGTGTAGAAGTCGGGGAATGAATTTCATTGGCAAGGGCCTCGGTGGTTTCCTTCCATAGTTTTTTCTTTAAAATGCAGCAGAAGATTTAACGGTTTAGTCTTCCAGAAGTAAAGTCCAGGCTGAGTTTATTTCCCTCAACACTCTGGATTACAACTAAAAGTGTAGTCTTATTCATTCAATCAGGTGTACTTCATAATGCAAAAATTTAAATTCCAATCTCCGTAACTTTTTGCTTTAACCAATCCTAGCCGACTTGGAAACAATAGTTTCAATCAATCAATCAACCAATCAAATAATTGCCATTTTCTTTTCTTCTATTTTGATTTGATTTCTTCCAGACCTAATAAGCTTTTTAATGGTCAATCTCTCCCCCTTCTTTGCTCTGCTTTTTATCTGTCTCATAATTTCTTGGTTTTCCAGGCTTATTAGTTAGGTGTTTTGAGAATAGAAAAACCCCGAAAGAATCTCTTTTTCCCCGGAAAATCTCTATAATTCCAAAAACATAGAAAGAAAAGAAATACTTGGTTTGAATGCGAGAAAATGTAATCCAATAACATTGGAGCACATCTCCATGAAAAAAAAAAAACAAGGAGAAGGCTCAAGCAGAAAGGATCAAAGTAAAGACTTCGCTTTACGCACAGATAAAATCCTAGGAACCATTCACTGAGACAGTGGACTCCAAGGAAGAACTATGTGCGAACCCAAAAAAAAAAACATTATAAAAATCTTGAAGAGAATAAAAATGACGTTTTCAAATGTTGTACGAAATTAGGGTAGCGGCTACAAAGATTCTCAACAGAGTTACAGAACCCTAACCCTAATTCGAGAATCGGGTGAAACTTGCTGCGCTCCGCATAACAGACCACGTTTATATAGATACAGCTAGAATGGTTAATGACGCTAATGCCCTCATTGAGTCATTTTGAACTTTTTTTTTTAATTTATAAATTTACCTTTTCTTTATCTATCAGAAATTGAGATCAAATATTAATTTTCAATAAATAAGTCCATTTTTGGTTTTTTCCATATAATTGAGGTAATAGGAATCGCAAAATTGACTATTATCGACACTAATTTATCTTTGATTTGAAGAAAGTAACTATTTAGAATTTTTTTTATGTATTATTTATATTTAGAATTATATTTGATAGGAAGAAAAAATGGAAAAAAAGAAAGAAAAAAGAAGAAAATTTCTTTTTTTGTTGTTATGTTTGATGAAAATGATGAAAAATAGAAATAATTATAAATGTTATGAACAAAATTATTAATTCAATGAAATGGGATTTTTCTCATTTAAAATAAATGAGTATGAAAATAATTTATCAACAAAACCACCTTTCTTTTGGGCAAAATAAAAACCATAACCCATAATCACCCACCAAATTACCATCACCAAAGACCAAACAGTTATTGAATATTAATTAC
This sequence comes from Adansonia grandidieri, assembly GCA_038382065.1. Lineage (NCBI taxonomy): Eukaryota > Viridiplantae > Streptophyta > Magnoliopsida > Malvales > Malvaceae > Adansonia > Adansonia grandidieri. Next base: position 16,211,457 of record JBBYHK010000022.1, on the reverse strand, counting down.
GTAGTTTTAATATTAAATAAGTGTTAACATATTAATTAATAAATAAAATATTTGTTTGGCTTAAAAATTGTCTTTAATACGTGACTTAACAGGTTAAAGGTTTTACTACTTGCAAATAATTTCAATATGAAAAAAAAAAAAAAAAAAAACGAAAAACAATTCTTTTACTGGTTTAACCTAATTTTTTTTTAATCAATTGAACCAGTTTTCTACTTGCTCATTGAATGCCCAATTCTTTAATATGTGCTAGACTAAACAGGCCACTAATTCCAGGTCCGACTGCAGATCCGGCTTTTAGAATAATTTAGCCAATCAAATAAGCATATCAAATATAGCAAAATGGTCAGATAGAGTCTAACATATGACGGAAAGCACAAAATCCATTAAATACAATGACATTTGAGGAATTCACCATCTTTCTCACAAGGCTCAAGGCCGTAAGTGACCAATATTCTACATTCCCTTAGCAAGATAAGATTACCTCTACTTCAGAATGATAGTTAAACTTTTAAGCTGAGAAGGTCGTTTGAACTCCATCGATCCTACCTCGTAATGCAATTTGAACTTAAACTCCACCATGTCAATCAAAACTAGCATTTAAGAACTTCAACAATTCATTTCTTTTACTCTCAGCCTCTTTATCTTCCTTTGACTTGTCAAGTTTCAAGAGAATCTAGAAACAATATATAACAAGAAACAATAGCAGAGTCAGAATTACTACGAGTGCCTATATCACTATTTCTGCACACTATATTGAGGTTACACACCCTCCTATGTCCCCCGAAGAAATAGCCTTACCTTTTTGCCAGAGACAGCACTACGACGCGAACCATCATCCTTATCACGCCCGAGAAACTGTATAAAGCATACGAAGGTTAGCATGGGCAGCGAAAGTGAGTTGGAGGGGGGCGGGGAGGGTTGGGGGGAATGTCATGAACCACTAGACTGCAACAAAGTACCTTAGAAAGCTGCACAGGACTGCTACTTGGCTCATCCTGCTGCTTCTATATATGGCTCCAATCGCCAGGACAAATCCGACCCAGAAAAATAATCCAAGTCAATTGCACCCAGTCATCATGTCACAGGCCCCAGCTCCAATTTCGAAGAGCCAATCCATAAAACAGGCAGAAAGTATTATAAGCACCTCAGAAATGTCATGATATAAGCATTCTCAAAAATAACGAATGCTGGAAAATTTGCTCAATATCCATAAGATTAAAATAATGAACCTAATATTAACACTTTAGCCACTGTCCTGCCAGATGGATATGGAAGAACAACAAAGAAAATTACCAAAAAATCAGCGGTTTGCAAACTCGTAACTTAGATATACATACACATTTATATACTCATATGAAGTGACGGATACATGGATGCAAACATTGTGAATGGTGGCCTACCTCTTTAAGTTTGTTCTTGTGACGTTTATGTCGATGACTCTTACTCCGTTCTTTTTCCTTTGACTAAAGGCAAATGGTAATAAAGTGAGCCTTACAGGTGACTACATTAAAATGAGAAGTAAAAACGGAGCACCAAAAAGTCACCTTCTTTTGTCTGTCCTTTTTCTTGTGCCTTCTTGAATGACTGGACTCATGTCCATTATCCGAAGAACTGTTACTTCTGCTATAATTAAGCATTCTTAGAATGTTAAGAAACTCATCAATCAAGTATCTACGTCAAGGTTACTAATAGGCAAAATACTAAATGAAAAACTTTGTGAAGGCAACTTGTTCTTGCTAAAAATTGCAAAATATTCCCACTTAAAGAAGATGCTTCACTCAGTTTTAAACCAAGAAATCTAATCATTCATTAAACTTCATACCAGCAAAGACAAAATTCGTACTTTTCTTTATGTTTGGAAATCCAATACTTTCAATTTTTTGGGATAATTCAAATGCTTTCTATTTCATTTTACAAAATCCATGATAAACAAGTTAATCCATTATACAATAAACATATTTCATTTGATGGCAACAAGCATATGCAATTTTATCCTTTGATTCATGACCACCCACATTAGATATACAGAATAAGCCATAACTTAGATTAATTTTCGAGCCTCCAGCCCCATATTATTGTTAAAAAAATGTAAATTTATTGACTATATAAATCTTTACTCTCCTATTTTACTTAAACCAACAAAAGATTATTAGAAACGAAATTATATAATTCGTTACAATCTTAACATGAAAATCGGGGAAAAAAAGCACCATGAGGTTCACCAAGATTTCCAGCTAAAATCCTAGATTAAAAAATATAATAAAATTTAATTTGTTTCACTGCTAATCTTAAACAGAGATAATAACAATTAATGTTAAGAAATTATACTTTTTCATTTTTTACCCGGAGGAAGCGGAATCAGAAGAAGAGTAAGAATCGGAGGAATGACGGCGATGCTTCCTCCGACGTCGCTTACCAAGCGAACGACTCTTCTTTCGGATCTTGAGGGAATCTCTGTCTCTGTCGCGGCGGTTGGTGCGATGACGACGTCGTTTACCGTGTGAAGATGAAGAGTCGGACAATGAATCCGAGGATGAGTAAGAGGCAGCTGAGGACGATGAAACCGCCATTGAACACACCAAAAAAAAAAAAAAAAAGAGAAGGATCTTTTTTCAGGGTTTAAGATTTGAGAAACTTTCGGGGGGCAAAGGGCAAACCTTTCTCTTTGTTTTTTTACTGTAGCTAATGCTCTTTTTGGGGTGGATTAAATTGCAAAAATTGAAAAATTAAAATGTAATAAAAACTAAATTGGATGTCTAATTTCACCATAATTTCAAAAGGAAAAAAAAAAAAAGGAAAGAAAGAAAGAGAAAGAGAAAGAACTTTGGATTTTTTTAGTAGTTTTTCTTTTGTAATTTAAATATCAATTGATAGATATACTACATGATTAGGATGCTAATAGATATTGAAGGTTAAACCTTAAGGTTTGAATGCTTGGAATTGTGAGATCCTTTCCTCAAGTGATTAGAAATTAATTTTTTTTATGTAAATTAACTTTAAAATTTTTCAATGATAATCCAATCTTTTTTAATTAGTTTTATTTAGTGGATATGATATTATAATGTTATATTATATGTGTTTTATGGTTACTTTTCCTCTCATATAATGGTGTTCTTTATACAAAAATTGTCTTTTTATTAGATTTCCCTAACAAAAATTTAAGAATAAATCAATATATATGTGTAATTTAATGAATTGATAACTCAATAATTTCCATCAACAAATGAATTTGAAATAAATATATATATATATAAAGAGAATTTTTTAATCTTTTTATTATTAGTATTAACTTTGCAGCTCTATTTTATCATTTACTAGTTTTTTTTTTTTAATAGAAAAATTCTCAAAGACTTTATTTAGTCCCCTCCTTTTATTTATTTTTTAGTGATATGTAACTCTTTATTAATTATTTCTTCATTTTTAATAGAAAGTTTATTTAAAAAGATTCCATTTTAAAGTTAACCATATATATATATATATATATATAGAATAATTATTAAGTACATAAAATTATAATACTTTCCAAACATTTTTTTTGATGAATGAAGGTACAGAGAATTAATGGAAAAATTCTAGACCTGTTAAATGAATTATTCTTTGTGAACATTTCGTACAATAGAGAATTTAGAAGAGAAAAATGAAGCTGTTAAACAAAAGAAATGGTGATTAAATATGAACATGTAAAAATCGATATAATTCAGGAAAGATTAGGTTTTCAATTAGCTACGACGGGCTTGGGTCGCGAATTTCTTTTGTGGGCCTTGAAAAAACCTGCGTTGTAAGGCACTCCCCTAGGCGTAACCCAGGAGTCACCATCGAAGAACCTTGCTGGAGTGTAACCAGCTGCTACCCGCCGCGTAATTTTCTGAATTCCAGGCCATGTCACTCGCCCAGTCGAGATTGAACCAGGTCCATGGTTTTTGAACTCAGTGTAGAAGCAAGTGCTTAGTCCCCAAGTACCATCCCAAATGGTCCAACCTTCAGGTTTGATCAAGTCACCAAGGTAAGATTCCATTATGATTGTCCTTGAGAAATTCCCCCACGGACGACCGAGATATGTTGGGAACTTGTCCTTGAGAGAAGCAAGTTCAGGATCAGCGATGAACGTCGAGTTTTGGATGATGAGAGCTGTTGGTTGACGAACGTCCATTCTGCCTTGGGCGGTAACGATGTTTTGCTGTCCCTTTAATGGCTTCCGGACAAGGAATGTGCAGTTCTGGAAAACTGCAGCTGCATCACCGAAAACGAAATCGATTGTTCCTGAGACGGTGCAATCCCGGTAGAATTGGCGTTTGCTGTGAACGTAAAGTGTATCTTGGTAACCATCCATGGAGCAGTTGTAGAAGACTGCGAAATCGGATATGACCATCAAGGCAACAGCTTGGAATTTGGCTGGCCCAGCTGAGTTCTCGAACCCAATGTTTTTGGCAAAGAAGTAATCACCATTAACAGCTGCATTCATTCGAGACTTAAATCAATCACGACAAAGAACACTATATAAACAAAATCAAAGAATTAATCAAGGGTTAATGTATGCATGCATACCAACTGTAGCAGTCCTGAAGGTGGGAACGCCGTCGGCATTGTTGAGGTGACCGGTGATTCGGGTTTTCTCTTTACCATCTCCGATTAGTGCGACATTAACCATCCCGTAAACGAATTCGACGTTCTCCTCATAAACTCCTTCCTTGATATAGATGACAAAAGGCTTGACAGCATGCTGGGGGATACGGCTCATTGCAGCTTTAATGGTGGTGAAGTCTCCACTCCCGTCCTTGGCCACAACAACATCAGGCTTGAGATCAACGGATGGAGTCGCAGCCATGAGTTTCCGAGCTAATTGTGGGATCTCAAATTCATTATGGCCAAGAACATGTTGGTCATCAACGTTTTGGAGTAGACGACGACGACTTAGATCAGGAATATCTAATTGTTTAAGCACTTCCGACATCTCAGTGGCGATTGCAAGGCCGTTCCGGCTGAGTTGCATGGAAATATTCAATGCCTTCTGCATTTTCTCCCCAGCATCCGTTGTCGTATTCTTGAATCCATCTAAACAAGTTTGTTGGTTGGTGATGGTAGCGCTCAACCAAACCTTCAAATCAGACAACATTTTATCAAACTTGGTAACATCTAGCCTATCAATCAGGTTAAATGACTTTTGAAGTTCATTGACAGAATAAGTCATCAGTTGTTTGCAGACATCTAAAGCTTTCTTCGTCCTTGGATCTTTTTCGAGATCTCTCAAGGTCGTTGAATTCTTGGCAGCTTGAGACGCAAACCTCATTGTGGCCTTGAATGCTGCTTGGACCAGCTCTTTGAAGTCCGTCGTATTTCCCGCCTCCTTCCTGAGTTCTTCTTCACATGTTTTCTTGAAATCTGTGGGTTGGCAAATGGATTTGATTGCCTTAATTGAGGAAGATACCTGAGAATTTTTAGTCCCATTTTTGGTTTCTTCGTCGGAGTTGGTTTCGTTGATGCTAACCCCAACTGTCACAGCAATCACCATAGCCACCAAGAGGCAAGAACAAACCGCAATAATGGCGACTCTCTTCTTCCTCTGAGCATCATCTGAACTTGACGCCATTTTCGAAATATATATATATGAAAGCAGCAGCTTCTCAATTACCTTTCAAGACTGTGAAGAAAAGTCCCTCTATGTAAATTATAGAGGGACAGCAAATTCGATGGCCAACTCCTTCGAAGCTAAAACAGCCCCTCCGAGTTGTTTTTATTTGATGGTTCTTAGTTAGAAGAACATGTTTTATATTGAAGACGGAAACAGGCTTATAAATAGTTTAGATTTTGGTTATTTTTAGCTTCAAAAACATGAGGTTTGGGAAGCGATTTAGAAAGTCAAATGAGCAAGCTAGAATATTGTTACTATTTTCCCAAAAATGATAGGCTGAGAAGCTGTCTGAAACGTACACCTCTCAATTTATTAGTCAAAAGTGTAATTCTGGTTTTTTATTTTAAAAAAAATGGAATTTATGGTTTAAATTAAAAAATATCCATATGTATACACATTTCACTTTAAATTTGAAAATATTTCTGATCACGTTATTAAAAAAAATTATTTCTGTGCATATATATATATATATATATAGACAATGTTATATATACACATGAGAAATATACACAATTTATTTTGTAAATGATATTTTTGAAAAATAAACAATAAGATGGTTTTTTTTATCAAGTTAAAAATAAATCAGTTATTTTCATATTTTAATATATATGTATTATGTGTGTGTATATATATATATATATATATATTTACCTAAATTTGATGAACTAATTACGTATATATATATATATATGTATATATGTATATATGTAAATGGATTATTATCAGGTATATTAATATATATATATATATATAAATTACAACAAAAACAAACTTAATTTATAATCTTGTCATTCTATGACTTTGCATAAAATTTGTTAGCCTTCCATATTCGTATTTTGATTTTGTATTTAGTCACTTTTAATAGGCTTCTAGTTCAACCCTTAATTAAATCAAATAAAATATTTTTCTCAAAACAAATTGAATAAAATCATGATCAATTGACAAATTAATCCTATAAATAAATAAGGTTTTAGTTCTTTTTTAAGGGAATGACCAATACTAAAATGTGCATATTCTTTCAGGTCAAGATTTCATTATTCTCAGATCATATTTTTATTTACATTTTTACTCTTCGAAGTGAAAGCATCTAATGCTTTCCAAGTTTAAATGAAATATATATATATATATACACCTATAAGAAATATAAGAAAATTATCGATGTAGGAAAAAATTTCATAAGCGAGATTAGTGAAATGATACGTATCATTTTTTAAATATATTTTACGGACATGTATCACTTTTCTAATTCCGTTTGTAGAGTTTTTTTCTATCGCTAGTGTATAAAATAATTATATAAATAAGATAATTATGCATATATAACTGAAGATAATTATATATATATATATATATATATAACAGAAGATTTGTTTCTTTTGTGCACATATTTCATAATAGTATTTATTGATCAAAGGGATATTTATCATTTTTACATATCTGGGATTACAGCCAGCTTGCTTTCACTACATATGATTTCTCATTTTATATATATATATATATATATATATATATATATATTACATTAAATACTATTTTCAAATTTATATGTGATTTAATTCTAAAATTGACAAGACTCATATTATTTAAACATCAAACTTATAAATCTTTCTAATTTAATTTTAAAATTTTTTTAGTTGTACAAATCCTAATTTTTATATGAGTTTATCTCCCTCTATTAGTCTATTAATACTCATTATTTTTATTTGAAAAAGATTTGATCAAAAACTACGTGCATTTATTATTTCATTTAAAATACTCTTACTATTATTTATCTGCCTAAAAAGTATACATAAAAGAAAAATGATATGGAGCCAACTCATTTTTTCAAAGACATTCAATTAATCTTTTATTAACTACAATTCATAGTTGATCTCTATAGGGTTAGTAGCACGAGGGGTTCCCAAATTATAAGGCATATTTTATATTAGTCTTCAAACTTTAAATCATATCAATTAGGTCTCGATCTTAATATTTCGTATTAATTAAGTCTTTTCCTTAGTCAAATTATTAGAATAGACATTAATGACACGTGCCATGGAGGAAAAATTGACGATGATGATGTTATATTTTGGTTTTTCATTTTTTTCTTTTACTTATTCTTTTATTTTTTTTCAAATTTTATATATTTTTTCCTTTTTTATAAATAATACAAAAAATTTGATGTTATATTTTGATTTAATTTTTGAAAATAATTAATTTATAAACGTACAAAATATTTATTTAAAATTAGTTTTACAAAAATTATTTTTAACTTTTTTGCTTTTTTTTTTCTCATTTTATCTTCTTGATAAATAAACTAAAACATAATTAAAATTTTAGATTATATTTTAAATTAATTTTATAAATATAAATAATTGATAAAATATAAAATATTTATTTAATTTAATTTTTTATTTTTATCTCTTCTTGTATTATATTTTTTCCATATAAATAAAAAAAAACTTATAATATTGTGATTTCAATTAATTTTATAAAAATTAAATAATTTATAAGAATTTTTATTTGCATTAATTTTATAAAAATTTTAAAGTTTTTACTTTTTTTTTCTCTTTTTTATTTTCCCTTTTGTTTTTTTTTAAATAAAGCCAAAGAAAAATAAATGATAATTTATAGTATAAATTTAATTTAATTTAATTTAAAAATAAATATTTTATAAAAATATAAAAATATTTATTTAAATTAATTTAGGGTAATCTTAATAATTGAAAAAGAAAGCTTTGACTCCCCATGACAAGTCAAAAATAAATAAACTAGATTTTAATTAAATGATTGTAAATAAATATTTATATTGTTATGATTAATTTCATTTTTGAAATTTTAATTTTAAATTATAATAGAAATTATTTTATTTGTTTTCATTTATAAATATAAGAAAGGGGAAAAAGAGAAAAAAGTAAAAAAAAAAACTCAAAATACTTTTATAAAAGTAATAAAAATAATTATTTTATATTTTTAATAAATTATTAATTTTTATAATTTGAATTATAAAATAATAATTATTTATATTTTGTATTTACTGAAACAGAGTATAAAATGGAAAATTATAATAAAGAAGAAATAAAAATTTAGAAAATTAATGTAAATAAATATTTTACATTTTATAGTTATTAATAATATTAATTTAAATTATAACATAAATTATTATTTATGTTTCAATTAATTTATAAAGACGATAAAATGAAAAAAAAAACAAAAGAAAGAAACAAATAATTAAAAATAGTTTTTATAAAATTAGTTTTAAATAAATATTTTTTATTATTTATAAATTAATTATATTTTCACAATAATTCAAATTAAAATATAAATTGTTTGAAGAAAATATAAAATTTGAAAATAAAATAAAAGAACAAAAAAAGGAAAAAAGGGGGAAAAAAGAAAAAAAAGACATTTTCATTAACTTTTTCACTATGTTATATGTCATTCAATGTCTATTCTAACGGCTTTACTAATAAAAGAATTTAATTATTATAAAACGTTAAGTTCAAAAAATTAATCAATAAGTTTTGAAGTTTGAAGATCAATATAAAATATATTCTATAATTTGAAGACCACGTGTGCTACTAATGGGGGGTTGCAACTTGCAATTCAATGGAAACACCCATGAAAAGGAATTCCTGTTGCTGGCAACCAGCTCCCACCATCAATGAAGTTGGAAACAGTGAAGTTATCAGCATCAGTCTTGTTTATATTCCTATGGTATCCGGGCCACGTAACTCTATGATCAGTATTTGATCCTGGACCCTTGTTCTTATATTCAGCATAGTAAAGAGTATTAATGGCGAAATCTCCAGACCATTCAATCCAACCTGAAGGTTCAATAAAACTATCCATGAAACTTTGAATGTAAACGGTTGTTGAATACTCCTTCCATGGCCTCCCCAAGTATGTTTTCGTTGTTCCATTGCTTGAAGCTAAATCATCGGCTGGTTTAATCACACAATTGTCAATTGATATGCCTGTGTTTTGGTCTGCTTGCGTCATTCCTTGTGCAGTTATGGCGTTGAACTGATTTGGCAATGGTCGTCGAGGATATATGTTGCAGTTTTGGAGAACAACGGCGGCATTGCCGAATATGAAATCAATCGTGCCATAAATATCACATTCTCTATAAAATTGCCTGAGGGAGTGAACATATAAGGTGTCCTGGTATCCTTCAAAGCTGCATCGATAAAATGCAGACATGTCAGCTCCATTTCGGACCGCAACAGCTTGGTGCTTCATCGGTCCAGCCGTGTTACGAAATGTTATGTTCACTGCGATAAATCCCTTCCCGACAACAGCTGCAGGAAAAGCTGTATGTGAGTCGGTAAAAAGTAAAGATTATGTAATAGTGGAACATGATTCATTCAAAGGCAAGTTCTACATTTACCAAATGTTGAGGAATTGAACGTGCTTAATCCATCAGCAACGCTGCGATTTCCGGTGATTACTGTCCTGTTAATGCCAGCACCGATCATCATCAAGTTTTGCTTCTTCTCAGGTATGCAAACGTACTCTTCATGAACGCCGGCAGACACATAAATCACAAAGTATTGATTGCTGTCACCGGTGTTTTTTGGTGCAGCGGCGACTGCGTCATTGATGGAGGTGAAATTGCCACTTCCATCAGGATTTACGACCATTACTTGGCTCACTAAAACCCCCTCTTCCCCCTCTGTTTGAATATGCTTTTGTCCGGTTGCAGATTCGTAGATTGCTCGGTCATGGCTTGACATTAACAAAGGTAAAGGAGAATATCTGCCATTGACAAAACTGGAAATTCCATGGCTTCTTCTTTTTCTCGATTTCATTAAGCCATGAATCCAAGCATGCTTGAAAAGTGCAAGAGAGACACTGTAGAACTTTGTTCCATTAGAAATAGCTTGAAATAGGCCATTCTTGATGCTTGAAGATGATGGGGTAGCTTCAAGCCCTTCAAAACAAGTTTGTACATTAGTTAAAGTAGCGCTAAGCAAGGCATGCAATTCATTAGCCACGAAGCTGTCGAGATTGTCCTTAGAATTGATTCTTTCTGAAGTGTATGACAAGAAATCTACATCCAGCTCAGCTAGAAACTGGCAATCCTGGAGGGCTTGAATCGTGCTGTGGATCGAAGTTGAAGGGAGACCGAGGAAATACTTGAGAGAACCAAGAAAACTATGAGCATGTAACAATGATTGATGGATAGAAATCCTGCCATAGTCCAATATGGTGGACGACTTGTTGGATGGTAAAATATTTTTGCAGAAACTTGCATGTGGGGTATTGTTGCAAACGGAATCTGAGTTCATGACAGATGTAGGAAGGCTAGCAAGAGATTGAGAAAGGAGGATTATGATAAGAGATTTGATGCAAAGGGCTGAAGAAGCCTTCAAAGCCATGATCCTGAATTCTTATTAAAACTTGATTGGTGAAAGAGGCTCGGTTCCTTAGGCCTATATATATATACACACACATATATACATACTCATCCTGAATTCCTGATCAACTCTAATGAATAAAAATTAGATGAATACTTACAGTTAACTTCCTATTGGAGTCATGGATTGTTAATTAATCCTTTAATTACCCTTTTTTTTTTTTTTTGCAAAGTAGACTATAATATGAGAATGGAGAAAGGGTTATAAATAATAAGATTTGAACATTTTTTAAATATGATTGCATGAACCAACTAGGTTAGGTTCCGATATCTTTAATTAACATTTGGGTTATTACATATCAGAATGGAATCCTTAGAAATGTTCAATTCAACCATCTTATTACTTTAGCAAACTCAATTACCAGCTTAACATATACACTTTAACAGCTTAATTTGTAAACAAATTGAAGTGTTTTAGCTTATCTATATATATATATATATATGTATTATTTATTGTCCATATCTCCTTCTTTGAGCATGAAACCATAAAAGTCTCGAAAGTTGAAACGCAAATTATGGTTATAAATATAACTATGGCTTGTAAATTAAATTTCCAAGAAAAAAAGAAAAAAAGAGAGGTGGGGTTTACTAAAGACTTCTTTAACTTCAGAGGTTAATAGCATTCTTTTTGCTGAGAAGTTAATTAAAATTTATTATGAGATCCTTTAATTTTTGAGTTTCCGAATTAATAAAAAACCTGTTTTTTTTACATCATCTATCGGTTTTTCCTGCATTTAAAGCTTATTAATAGTGACTGTATTGTATAATTTTTATTGTTTTTATAATGAAATTGAATATAGAAAATAAAATACTCTTTAATGGATATTTATAAACATCCATCAACCGTTTCCAACATTAATGAAAAGGATTGGTCCAACAATTTGATCAATTAATACAAGAATATCTCTGTGTTTATTTGTTTTTTTTTGCTCTCTAATGTGTCTATCTTTACAATCTTAGGACAGTTTTTCTCAAAATGGATGATAATCCCAATTTTTTGATGTAAAACTCAAGCTTCTCTTAAGCATCTATATTTGTATAGGAATCTCGTTTGGGACTAAATCCAATTGGTTTTTACAGTCATTATTGTTTAAAAATTTATATTTGACAGATTTAAGACTCGAATCTCAACATCTACGTTCACTTCACCTATTCCTAGACTATAATCTTCTTTGTAAAATAAAAATTATTTAGGAATCATATTGAGAATAGCTTTAATTTTGCTGATCATCCTTCTAAGTCACAAAACAAGATTGCAGATGAAAAGTAAAAGCATCAAGATCAAGTTTCTTCCGTTTGCAGGAGCAAATGATTTCATGAGATGCATTTAATAAATGATACGCAAGCATGTAATAATATTGTCTTTGCAAATTGTCTGCTTCCTTCTCCATTTCTGATATTACAAAAAAGGGTCATAAAATACATTCTCCAGTATTTCTTATGTAATGATCCCTTGCTTGTACAACATATCGCCACCCTCGACTGGGGCTGTCGGTTGCCTTGTGCTACTGACATCTTCATGTTGTGCTATGACTTTTCTGGCATTCCAATACCAAGGCTGTAGATAAGGTGAATTACTACTTGATGATGATAGTGAAGAAGGATGAAGTACTGCAGAGCCCCAGTTTCTAGCGCCGAGTTTTGCTTCCTTCAACCTCCTCCGTACCAGCAAACGCCCGACGTCTTCCTTTCTCATCCCCGATACAGTCCTCAGTATCGAAACGCAAAGTAGGAGCACCAAAACAGCGTCTTCTTCGGGCGATAATTCTACCACCAATAGCTTCCAATTCAACAGTGCTGTTGCTCTTCCTGTTGGATTCTCTTCTGTGAACCTTACAAGGGTCACGAATCCATCATCAGCTTCGTTGTCAACTTCTGCTATTTTGGTTTTGGTTTCTTTATCTTGATATTGCATTTTTCGTCCCCTCAACAACATTACCTACAAAATGATGTAATTTAAATTGCTGGCATCTCAAAATATTCAATAACTTCATGTTGAAAGAAACTAAAATCTTCAACTTACAGACGAATCTGACGATTCTTGACTTTTCAGGCAAAAACTTAGGCCAGAACTTGATGTTGAAGATCCCGAATTTATCAGTAATTCATAACCTGTTGAAAAATCCCATGCTGCTTGCCACTGATCTGGAGATTGTTTTGGTTTTGCTGTTCCTACCACTTTCTCTGTACTAGATGAACAAACAACAGCAACAATGTTTAAATTATATTCCCACAGCATGAAAACGCCGTAGATCCTGTAAAATGTTATTTCAGAACCAGTTCAAGTGCTTATGGGAAGATTTTGACACTCGAAAACTCGCTCTCTTCATCATTAACAAAAGAAAATCATTGATTAATATACTTTCCTAATGACACTCGGACTCAGGTGTGAGTGTGAGTGTGAGCGTCGGATACGAATACATGTAAGATAATGATCGACAAAAGCAAACAGGTAAGCTGAAGAAATATACCAGGAGCTTTACCAATGGAGCCAACAACATAAGACCAAGAACCTTCACGAATTTCGGTTATCCTATCCTCCCAATTTACGGTAGAAGGAGTTTCAGCTCCTCTTCTCCAAAACCCTTCTCCCACTCTGCCACACAGCATCCAAAATTTTGCATCAATTAGACACAAAGATGTTTAATTTATCCGGTTACTTGGACTTGAATGTATTTGGAACCTCCTTGGAAAAATGTTATATCCCTATATCCATGTCCGAAAATATGTCAAACACACGGATGACAGAGAGGGAAAAAGTGGGAAAAACATACCGTATTCTAACAACAAAACACTCTCTTCCAGCATGGTCTAGAACTGTGCGAGACAGCCAACGACCTTTTTGAGGCCGATAATTGCTTAATTTCAGAATCACGTCAGATATCATGGCTCCTGAATCATCTGTGACTCTATCTGGCACACATTTCAGTAAGTATGGTGCTTGAACCGGGGGAGTTATAGAAGCAATAACCCTCACGTGATCATTATCTCTTGTCAAACTAATAGAAGGTGCCCTTAGCAAATCGTTCCAACAAAATGACATTGAGTTCAGCAATTTACTTCCTTTAAAGCAGTAACCGCCATGGCCACGAAGCTCAACCATGAGTCCTCTAGTTCCAAACTCACAGTACAAATGCCAGGCTTTCCGCCATGAATCGTACAAAAAGTTGGGGATTGATTTGTCGAGCTTGAGCTCTTTGTGACATTTTACCATCCGGAGACGCAGAAAATTGTGTTTCGTTGCTCCATTTGTTGCCTTCATCCGAACATTAAGCCGCACAAATATGCATACCTGCATTGTTATGCCACAAAATCAACCTCCAAGTTGATTTTAACTTCATAGAATAACCTAATGGCTAATGCTAGATTGATAGAGTAATCTATTGCCTGATTCGAGACAGGCCGGACCGACCTGAATTACTAAAATCTTTGTCATGGACAGATCTACAAAGAATGTAATTTGAGAATGCTCAAATTGAATGGATCTCTTTATTATAAGCCTACTTTAAGTAAACAATAAACTATTTCAATCGAGATAAATAAATGGATGAAACATCTGAGTTATACTTTCTTTTTCTTTTATATTTTTCCTACAATTTTTGTTTGGGACTATAAAGAAATCAAGGTCCTTACACATGCTAGCTCCAAAAATAAACTTCTATAACCAAACATGATATTTATTATCCAACAAATGGTGTCATTTCCTATTGCTTTTACTTTGCTGCCTTCCCTTTGTTTATCTATTTTTTTTTCCTTCTTTTGTTAGTTGGTTAGCAAAAGGAAGTTTGCATACGATTTATTTCTCCACTGACTCACCTACCATAATTAATAATCTCGTTCTTCCATGATCCAACACTAAAGAAGAAAACATCAAATTAAAGATCATTAGTTTCCAAAGTACTCATGTACGATACATATTAAAATATAAGTATAAAGTATAATCTTTTAAATATATAAAAAAATTTAAAAAAAATTCAAATCTCTATATAATAGTCACTCACCGAATCCGAATAACCTAATCTAACAAAAGTAGCACAAGGAAAAAGTGCACGGAAACAATCAGCTAAAGAACTAGATAATTCCCTTTTTATTTTTAATTAAGCACAAAAGCTTTCAACTGCTATTTAAAAAAAAATACTCAAAAGAAGTTTGAGAGTATTTTGGACTCTTTGGTCCTTGAGCATCAAAGAATCTTAAGAGAGAATATTAAAGGACAAAGTAAAGGTTATTAAAGAAGGTAAGATCTAATTTTTTTCTATTCGGATATTGATATAGAGATATGGTTTTTCAAATACATAAAAAAAATTTCAAGAAAACTGAGCAAAAATGTATTGGATACATATCTATATCCAACACTTAGACCCGAATTCGAATAAAATAGATAAAGAAGGATGCTAAAGTTACCTCAAGGAGGAACCTTGGGATCATAGACTTGTATCTAGTGTTGACATCTACATCTGAAACCTCCCAGTAGAATGGTGGCTTGGCCAAGATAAGCTTATCCAATTCCACTGCTATCCCACCTCCAGCTTTCTCGTATGGTTGATTAAAGTTTCTTTCCCATAGCTTCTTTGTTTCTTCCACTTCTTTTTCTTGTACACTCTCCCATAACCCCACTACCTTGCCCATATAATCCCACATGTCCTTCGAATCCTCTACATATACTGTTGGGTAGCTCTGCTTCATTGAAAACCATTAAAAAATAAAATGAGCTTACTGGATGAATAGGAAGAAGTAATCTCACACTTTACGTAATTCCAAAACCTCTTACTTTTCTTCGTCATTTACCTATGAAAATACTTTTCATTAAACTAAGGAAAAAAATGAGAGTTTTTATTAAATCACTGTACATAACCAAAATAAAAGAAATAGTGTGATTGTCTTTTATCAACAACTACTTATAATAATTTACATTTTTCTTAAAATATATGTGTACGATATTTGAGCCAACACGTATTTGGACATAGGATATGGGCCTAACACATATTTGAAAATGAATCTAATTATAATTTTTTATGAAACATTTACTCATATTCAATACTCATCCAAATTTGATTAAGATAACAATCTAAGTACTAAGTAATTAATAAATAACATGACTGCGGTAACAATGGTGAAACATAAAAGAAAGACAGAATCCTTAATCCTTAATCCTTAATCATCACAAAAGGAAAAATAGAAAGAATCTAAAAATATTAATAGAACGATAATTGTTATAAAAAAAAAATTCTACCTGGTGAGTCAGCAGCATTAGAAGAATATCCAAAGCAGGCACAAATCTAAGGCACCCATCTCCAAATCTTTGCACCATATAAAGAAATCCTCTGTATCTTTGTCTAGCTGCTATCAAATACACTAACTCACCCAAAAATGGTTCTGAAAATTTTGAGTACAAAAACTTCTGCTTTTGAACTTCATTGAAAAGGTGTTCGTTTAGCAAAGGTAGGTCGTGAGAATCTGATTCCACCTCATTTTCAAAAGGTTCAGATGGATATCTTTGAACCCAAATTTCTTTGCATCTCATCAATGCATACTCTTCATTTTCTTCATTCAAAATGGATGGTTTTCCTATTAGTTTTGAGAACCTTGACTCACAATATTTCTTGTAATCAACCTGAAAAATTCAAGATAAAAAATGATTTGTTGGGTAAATAGAAAAAGACCCAGAAAAAAGATTAGCTTATTAAATCTTTCAAGTCCAAACAATCGAAAAGATTATAACTGCCTTTTCGTTTCTTTGTCATTTCGGTGCTTTCCTATCAACCAAACAGTATTCATAGTGAGAAATACTACTAAAACCTTTGTTTTACTCACCACAAAAGAGTCAAAGAAACTTGAACATTCTATTTGTTTGCCAAGAAAAATTATAGAAAAGAACCCAGAAGAAAGATTAGCCTTTTCAATCTTTCAAGTAAATCATTGAAAAGACTCTGAAAGCTTCTTCTTTTTTTTTTTTTTCATTTTCTCACACTTTCCCATCAACCAAACAGAATTAACAGTCAAAAGCATTGCTTATTTTACACTTACTGGATTCAAGGTGTGACAAAACCAAACCCACTCAACATCAAAAGGTGGCAAAACCAAAGGAGGCGTTGACCCCTCCACCGTCAGATCAGAAATCAATGGCATCCATACTTCATCATACCTGCAAACAAAGGAAAAAAGAAAAAACTCTCGTCAATCACATTCAACCTCAACCGTCCGATCAGATTACTTCTCTTAAAAACTGACCTCCTTATTGCTTCAATAATTGTTCCTCTTTGATGAAGCCACTGGCACTCATTAACAATTCTCAAGAACCCAACAAGCCGCCTCGCTGCCGACACGAGATCGACACCAAGGTGTACCGTGTCCGTCTCCGATATCTCGGTGAGACTCCTTGTTATGGACGACGACACGTCGTTTAAGGTCTGGTCAAGACATTCGCCGGAGCTGTGCTTGTGCTTTGCTTGAAACATGGGGGGAAAGATCGGTTATTTCTGTCTGCAAGTAACGTCGTATTTATTTATATAATAGAAGTACTAAGAACGTTAGTTCATGTGTGGAGCGTGGTGGGGAAAATTTTTAGCCACGTGGTGAAACGTGTGGGGACTGTGTGGATGATTCGGTTACTTTAATGATTATTAAATTAATTATTAATTTATTATCATTTTGTCTTGTAGTTGTAATAAATTAATGACGGTTGAGATATCTTCTATCCTCATCTTAAAACGGAGTTAGTTAAATCTATAGTCTATTACTATAATTTAATAATATATATGCACCAATTTGATGCAATTAAATTACAAACCAAAGTGGCTAAGCTAGTTAAGTAATCTTCTTCTTTTTCTTTTCTAAAAGCAACTGTGGGCCATTAAAAAAGGTTCAACTCCAAAGCAAATTTAGGCAGCAAGTATAAGAGTTAGACTGTGCGTAAAAATGATATTAAATATGATTATATGAATATAATATTATTAAATAATTAAAATATAATATTATATAAATATATATTTTAAAATTTATATAAAATAAATAATTAATGTATTATAATTAATATAAATATAAAATATATAAAATATTTTAAATAATAAAATATATAAATACGATACATATATAAATTATAAACCATTTTTCACTGCAGTGATGAACTAAAACAAATCACCGCAAATATCTGCTCAACCTTTTTTCTTTGTAAGTCTTCCATTGATGATCAAAATCCTTGTTGTGCATGTGAAGAAGACTAAACATGTTCATGGTAGTCACTTTTGTAACCATCATCTCATTTGGCAGGATATGGAATATTTGAATGACCCATGACAGGCCATTGTCGCTGAGTTTTTGTTGGTCTTAGTTGTCGTGTCCTTTGAATGAAAAACCAAGCACCCATTGTTTCTAATAAATCAAATATTTATATTTTGTGAAATTCCCTTTTTTCTTTTTTCTTTTTTAATTTTAATTAGAGCTTAGGCTTTCATCTTGAGATATGATGTCTTTGAATTAGAGTTTTGAGGTGAACCAATAAAAATAACGATTTCGAATTATTATGCAAACTAATGCCAAATAGACTTGCTCAAGGGCCGGGCTACCTGCCCAAGCCCGAAGGTCCGCCCGAAATTTGGGAGGATTTGGACAAACATAATAGGCCCGAAAAATGGGCCTGAAAAAAAAAATAGGCCCGATTAAAAAATGGGCCGGGCCTTGGGTTCGACCTTCAAAGCCCGAGCCCGACCCGACCCGGCCCGGTTTACTATTATATTATATTATATTTATTTTATATTTTATGTATTATGTAATTTTTATCATATAAACA
>JBBYHK010000022.1:16133312-16177474 GCA_038382065.1 Adansonia grandidieri | reverse complement strand
GCGGGCCTAAACGGGCTTGGACTATCTATTTACAAATATGGGCGAGCTTGGGCAAAATTTGAGGCCCATATTTCGGGTCGGGCCGGGCTTGGACTTGCATATTTAATGTTAATACCATACACAAGTCCGACCCGAATCCGGCCCGACCTGGCCCACGAGCAGGTCTAATGCCAAATACACTTGATAAAATTACAGAGTAATAGTAAAAGATATTATTAAAAGACAAATTTCCTTTTTCCCCATTTTACATGGCCATTTTTATTAAAATATTATTATTTTATTATTATTTCCTGAAATAGGTTGATTGATAAATCCAAAAAAAAAAAAGAAATATTTTGAAAAATATTTTTCAATTAACAAAATAATAAAAAAAAATAATATTTTAATGAAATTGCCTTTTACATGCGTGCAGGTGTATTTGATTGAGACAGACTTTGCTCTTTCCACTGCCAAAATTTTACCAGAAATGCTAATTAGCCTTTTTTCATTTTGTTGCTAAGCCCCTTTTTTTTAAAAAAAAAAAAAAAAATTGGATAATTTCTCAGCTAGAAAATCAAATTTTAATAAATTAAATTACATAAATAATGATAAGACCAAACATCTTAAGCCCCAATCAGGTTCGGTAAAAACACTATAAGCCCAAAACCCAATCCAACATATCCAAATTAACCTACGAATCATCAAATCAAATCAGATCTTTTTTTCTTTCCTTTTTTTTAAAAAATAAATATATATATATAATAAAAACATTTTTTTTTCTAGATCCAAAATGTGGGTATTAATCACTTGATAATATTAGTGGTCAAATTTGTCTTTTTATTATTGGGAAATTAAAATTTTATCAACAATTATACATTTTATTCTTATAAATGGTTTGACAGGAAAATAATATGAACATTTTGGGAAAGGATTTAGTTCCCTCAGAATGAATCAAATGAGATAATTTTTAATCATTGGATTATCAGCATTAGCATGGTCTTATGATTTCAACCATCCTTGGGAACTTTCAAAGACCAAAAAAAAAAAAAACAAAGACATAATTTGCATTAAATTTATATCCTTGTTAAAGAAAAAGATTAAAAGCTGAAAATTTTAGAATAAGGAAGCAAAATACACAAATAATTAAAGATAAGCATATAAATCTTCAAAAAAGGGAAAAATTTTTAATGAAAATCTCAATTTTTAAGGTAAAAAAAAACTGAAGAATAGACTCAGATAAATGTTGGATTAAGAATCAATTCCCAGACCTTATAAAGGTCTCATAATGAGCTGGGATTATACATTTATCATCATCGACAAAATTTTAAGAAAAAAATAATTTGGGTAAACAGAAAGCAAGAAAGATTAATCAAGATAAATGAAATCCCTTTTAACAAATTTTGAATAGGAAAACCCGCCGCCCCCTCCCCCCAAAGAAAAAAAAATGAAGATTAAAGAGAAAGAAACTGAAAGTAACGTAGAGGAAAGAGGAGGCGATAGAGAAAGTGGAGTCAGGGGGTTTTAAAGGGGACGATTAGAAGGTCTAGGGTTACCGGTTAGGGTTAGGGTCCAATTTTAACTAGTCTATTGATTGGTTTTTCTTTTTCATAAATACACGTGGAGTGGAGTCTGTTTCTAATTACATTTGTTAATTACATTTGTATCCAAATATGTGAAGTGGGTTATAAAGCCCAATATCTTTTGGGTTACTTGAACCGAGCCATTTTGTCAAAGGACATATATAGATTTATTTATTTTATTAAATAAAGGAAAATAGAAAAACTATTTTTTTTATTTTTCAATAAATACTTCATTTAAAAAAAATTGGAAAAGAAAAAAGATAATAGGTTCATTTTGTATTTTATAGACTTGGCTATGGTTCAATAAAGTAAGATCAAAAACAAGATCGATAAAGAACTTTAACTATTCTGCATATGAAGAAATGGAACTATTGAAGCTAGAGATATAATCTCTCAACATCTACATCAAATCTGATGACAAGATAAACACTGTGTCATACACACCAGCAAATTTATGGAGAATTAAAAGCTGTCCCGATCATCCAAAAAACAAGAACGAGTTTGAGTTGATGAAACAGGGTACCGTGCCAGCATGAACCAACGTATTGTCACCACTTGCAGGAAAAAAAAAAAAAAGTTTTGCCACCTCGAACTCTCAGCCTCTGTCAAGTCCTAGGTAAAGAAGGCAAGGGAAGTTAGATTCGTCTCTTCTTTGGAAGCCGGCATCCAGTATGTGGATGTCGAGTTACGTCCTCGATGTATACAATAGGATTCTTAAAGCCCTCACGAAAGCTAAGGATGGCCTGCTTTTTCTTCTTAAAATGGGTAAACCCTTTCACTCTTACCACAACTGATTTAATCCCCCTATTTCGTGCCATCCGTCCCACATGTTCTGCCGTTGCTTCAGCAGCATATTTAGTCACTTTGCCCCCTAATCGTCCAGCTGAGGATCCACATTTTTTGTTTCCTTTGGAATCCGTCACAGTGACAAAGGTATTGTTGCGCATGAGCTTTCTGTGCACAAAATCAGCATTTTGCTCAACATTGTATTGCGGAAATTGAGAACCCCTATAGTTTCACCTTCTATCTCCTTCTATTGCTTCCCTCACAAAATCCATGGACCTGAAATTCTTGCCTGACCCGAAATCCATCTGACCTGAAGGACGGATATAATTCGGAAAATTCAAAGCATAAGGAGCAGAGACATTCTCCTTCACTGTCTGTTGATCCGAATTCTTCTCCAGATTTCCAACATTCTCAGAAGATTGTGCTCCAGCACTGAAACTCTTCAAACAACCTATAAAATAAAATCAGTTACTATTAACAAATATTTTCAATCACAGTGTCTTTAAATGGTTGCAAACCAAGCTCCTATAAACCACTTCAGCCCAATTTCATGCTTAACGTAGACAACATCTACAAGCCAATTCATCCCAAGTTTACTCAAAGCTGCTCAACTTATTCTTTTAGTTATATCAGACGAAAGTTCAAATTAAGCAATGAAAAAGTCTTTCAGTTTATATTTCATTCACAATGCCAAATGAAACGAAATAAATGAACCCACACAACTCAAGCAAGAAACTGACTGCTATACAAGTTCTAGGGGATACAAGACTCAACGTTATACCCTTAAATGCTACTACAATTTTGATCGGCTCTGTTGAGTCTTGACTAACACACCAAGCATCACTGGCAACTCCTTTGATCGCTACCCTTTTCTATTTGACCCCAAAGATAGGCAATGAAGTAAAACCAAATATCTAGAATCTCAAAGGAAAAAAAAAATTACAATGACCCTATGTTTAGTTGATACAAGAAATTCTATTCTATTGAAACAAAATTAACCCACGTGAAAATTTCAATCTTCATTTCCAAATCTATCTTTGCATCTGAAAAGGAGGTACATGAACTCTATTAATAAAAGATTAAAAAACAGACTAAACAGGAATATACGTTAGCAAGCTTGAAATGAATCAAAGGTATTTTCTTTTTAAGGCAAGTCAGTTCCGTCCCCATTCGCAGCATTTCTTCAGGAATTGCACAAATTTGCTATCAGAAAATACGATCACTACTAAAACAAATCAAATTCTTGAGCACTACTTAGCTTATTGCTACTTTATATTCTGCCCACCAAACGTTTGCAAAAACTGCTCTATGAGAATTTTAATGTTTGCAAAGCTTAGCTTCTAACTTTCATCAAATTATATAATTTCCAAGATTGAATATCAAAGCCAGAACTTAAAACACTCAAATTATTGTAGAATTTCCCATCTTATATATTAAAAATGAGAGTGAAAGAAAACTAGGAAGTGGTAAACTTGCCGAGAAAACCGGAGCGGTTGGAGGAAGCTTGAGAGACACAATTGAAGCTGCTAAAGCTTTGAACCAAAGCCGAAGTTAAGAAAAGGCGAGCTTGTCGAATTGAAAACAAAGGGTACATTTTTCTTCTATGGGTTTTTTGTTTGGTTTCAGATTTTGCTCGGTGAAAATTAAAACCTTGACCTGTATAATAAGAAATCAAAAAGGGAATGATATAAATATATGAGCCAAAAAAGAAATGCTAGGTTTTAAATTTGCGGCCTATCTTTTATTATAATCTGAAAGAATGAATACTTACCACGCGATCTAAGAAGGAGAGAGGGGAGCCTTCACTTATAATATATATGCAGCAGCTTCTGCCTTTATGTTATATTAGACATTCCTTCGATAATTCAACCAAACCAGATGAATATATGTGTAGAAAACACAACTCAGAACAAACCTGAAAATGCTAGGTTTTAAATTTGGAGACAAGCCTGAAAATCGCGGCCCAAACTCAGCACCATCTCTTTCCCTTCGTCTATGGCCGTAATCGAGTTGAGTAAGAAGAGCTGAGAGATGATTTTGGGCCATAATCGCCTGAAAAATGTCAAAGCAGAGATGGGTGGATTTTAGTGTTTTATCAGAGTTTACCGACTCCTAGGGGAAGGAACAGCTGCAGCTCAATAAAGAAGACCAAGGGGTTAAAAAAAAAAAAAAATTAAGTTCTGGGTTGCAAGCGTGCGCATAAGTCAAGGGTAAAATGGTAATTTAATATTATATATACATATATATATATAAAATAAATAAAAAACTTAATTAAGCTCGAGCTACTTGAATAGGATATTAAAATACTCGAATTTTACTCATTCGATAATTCGAACTTGAACTCAACTCTATAATGATCGAATAAAATTTGAGCTTTTTTCGAGTCCAACCCGAATAATCTGCAAGTATGGATTCTATGATTTAGGGATATGTAGCGTGGATAGTCGATCATAGGAGGAAGACTTGAAAGTAACTTTGAAGTGTGCAAAAAATTGAGAATCTATAGAATTATGTGTCTAGGGAGTCTCATGTCATTTTAAGGCTTCAGTTTAAATATGGGCACATCCATCTGAAGTTGAAGGAATCATCAAGCTTTACACAGCCAGATATGCCACATTGGAGAACGATGAAAGATGTTCCAGCAGCTGTAATGCCAATAAATGGTGGCTCTGGAGATAAAAGGCCATGATGCAGAAGGATAAATTGTGCATCCCGAAGATGTGAATGGTAAGAAAATATGTGCATCTGAATTTATGATATATTGTTCCTTCAGGTATGACGTTAAAATATATGGCTACGAAATTTTAACAATCCAGCTGCTATCTTCGAAGGTGATTTAACAGAAAACAGATGCTCTATTAAATTGTGATGGTGACGCAATGGATAAATCTTGTTATGAGAGTATGAATTCACTTATGCTGAATTCTCCTAATGAGGTGAATGAAGATGATACATGGAAGACTAAAGAACCGTAAGAGACATTAGTTTCAGTTATGTGTCCTGGTACATCAGAAGCAGCTTATCCCGCAAGGTTGGATGATATTCCTGACTAACAGTCACATTCTGGGCATGATTGAAATAAATTTGCATTCATCTACATCAGTATTAAATCCTTATTCTCCTTGAACTTCTTCATGATGAAGTGATCTGCTGCATGTTGAACAGTGAGGATCCCGAAATCCTATGTACCGATGATATTCTGTTAGGTAAAAGCTTTTGCTTTGTCTAAAACTCAGAAAGTGTCATAAAGTGGGTAGTGGCCCTGCCTCATCCTTTGCAAATCAGAAGGATAGTAAAGAAGAAGTGGGCTTGATACAGACAGAAGATATTCTTAAGGTAATGTTTTACTCCTCCCAAGATGGTAGGACTGGACATTTTCTCAGAATCTAGTGAAGTTGTCAAAATCAGAGTTCCATGATGGTCAATGTCACGTTATTTCTAGACAGGCTCAAAAATTCCTTGGTCGAGCCGTATAGGTTCAAAAGCAGTCCATGCATTTCCTAGTTCTGCTGCAGATGGTGCAGCAAAGTAAGAGCCATCAGATGAATCCAATACCAAAAGATAT
The DNA here is from genome assembly GCA_038382065.1 of Adansonia grandidieri. NCBI lineage: Eukaryota > Viridiplantae > Streptophyta > Magnoliopsida > Malvales > Malvaceae > Adansonia > Adansonia grandidieri. Next base: position 16,171,564 of record JBBYHK010000022.1, on the reverse strand, counting down.
TCCAACATATGCAGAAACAAGTTCCATTGTAGATACTGTTTTGGAACCCGAACAAACATGACAACATCTGATCAGATAGAATATGAAAGCGACGATGATGTTCCCAGCTTTTCTGATATTGAAGCCATGTGTAAATTATTTAAGATTATTCATGTGTAAGAAAATTAGATGATAATACAGGATAGTTACTTTTTTTATCAAAAGCTTTGACTTTTATATATTTATATAAAATTTATAACAAATAAGATAAAAATTCAAATGAGACCTAAATAAGATTCCGCTTTTTAATTTGGAGCCTAACCCAAGGCACATTCATTGTTACATGTTCGGGTTAGAACGGTGATCGATAAAAAAAATTGAATATTCGATATTATTCTTCTTTTTTTTTTTTTTTTAGAATTGATTATTATAGACTTGAATAATTTATAGATTCATATATTAAATTTACTATTCGTAACAGATTCAAATATAAACTCTTAAATATTCATTATTTAAATTTACTTTAATTTTAATTCAAATAATATTAAATAACAAATTTGTTATCAGAATCTAATATCTGTTTATATATTTAATTACCATTTTATTTTGTTAAGCGACCGAAAGGAAGAGAATTGCCAAGTAATAGAGGCCCAAATTCTCTCCATTTTTCTTTTTTCTTTCTGTTATTAAGCTTACTTCAAGTTCTCGCCTTTTTTTTCTTTTTGGTCTTTATATTCTAAAGGATAGATAAGCATAACAATGGTCAAAAAGCACAAGGCCTGGTTTACACGTATATGATAAAACTACTAACTCTTTTTTTTTTTTTTTCTCTGGAGATTGGTAATATGCATGAGATCGAGCGATTTGTTTCATTAAAAGCTGCTAATATCTGACCTTTTTGTTTTCCCCCAACTTTTTATATTCTTCATTACTTAGAGGAATAAATTACCTAAGTTACTATTCGAATTTTAAATTTATTAAATATTATTTTTTTAAAATAATTATATAAATTAAATAAATTAATTTTTGAATTTCAAACTATGAAAACTTGACCAACGTTGCATTGTTAACTACTTTTGCATACGGTGACAAACTGACAACCAGGATTTGGCCACTTCTGTTTTCAAGGATGAAGTGTTTTTTTTTTTAAATCATGTCTAAGTTCATCAACTTGCTGCAATTTATAGCGAAGCTTGGACTGGAGTGGTTCAAACATAAAAAGGGAACGCTGACAGGTTTTAAAATATCGGATGTTTCAATATTCAAATCCCCTTACTCTGCATTTGAGTAAGTAAGTTAAATACTATCAAAAGGCTACTTCGGCAGTATCATTGTTGACGACATCTATCGGCAGAATTCAAACCGTTGCTCCAATGCAGACGGATATATGACAATGATTTCCAGCAAATAGAACCCTCATTTTTAACTTCATAGGGTAATGTTATCAGGCAAATGAAAGAAATCTTTTGATAAGTGGCATCGATCATTCTATTCAATGGACCGCGTAAGTAGAACAAGAGATGGGCACGAAATGAAATGAACACTTTCTGATTGAACTAAGAAATACAATATGTGGGGATAAACTATAAGAGCAATTTACCTTGCTTATTAAAGTACTATTTCGAAGTTGCAACGATATTAACTTCATGCTGAGGTAAGGGGGACGAGTGGAAGAAGATGCAGATGGCTGAAATATCATCCATTGCAATTGCCTTCCTCTTCTTCTTCCAAGCATGGGCTGCACGCTCGACCAGATGCTTAGCTGCCTTTGCCTTGTCTAGTGTTGAAGATACTATTTGAATTGCTTCCTGATTGGAAACAACATCCCATACCTGCAGGAAAGAAGGCATCTAAAATTGTTAGTGTTCTTTTAAAAGTTTTAAGTAACAAGATTCATTCGACAGCTTTAAAGCCTCAGTCAACATGCGTACCCCATCAGTAGCAAGCACAACGAATTGGTCTCTACTGGTTATTTGTCTTTGAGTGACTTCGGGAACGGAAATAAGCCCATAATCCTTTATGCAGTAATCACCAAAAGCTCTAGACATTGCCAGTCCTGGTGACTCCTCATCTGGGAGCCAAACCCTGTGCACCCCTGGCTCATCGTGCAAGCAGAACACCCGCCCTTTGCACTGAATTATCCGTTCAGCCTCCTCTTTGGACAAGATCAACCAAAAACGTAAGAATTCTAGATGGTTTCTATTTATCTGTTTACATTGTTAGAGTGAGTGACAGACTACTCACGAGGTAAATTGGGCTTGAAATCAACAGTAAGCTGAATGGGAACCAAGTTTCCATCATCTGAAGTTGTAGCCAAAACAGCCCGAGAATCACCAATGTTGGCTACGTATATGACGTCACCCTGCCCAATATAAAGGTGAATTATTTTTTGTGGCCCTGATAAGTGCAAAAATCATAGTTCAAGTAAATATCCCAAATGCATTGGAACCTCTTTGTTAAGGTTAAGATCACCTGCTAAGCAACTTGCCTGGATTCCCTATAAGAAAAGCAATGGAGTGTTCATGTAATACTAAATACACCCAGCTACACATCGATACTACCGGCTTGTCTCAGAAGTTGAAAAAACGAATATTTACATGAATTATCTTTCAAAAATACTCATTCATCAAAGTCATGAGGAGGAGGTAAAAAACAATGCATGATTGACAACTAATTGATAGTATAGCATTTTATGGAAACTCGTTCATTTGTAAAGTAGTATGCCATTATAAGAAGTAAAAGCTCTCAGTTACCTGTTTGACAATTGTCAAGGCAGTTGTTCCACTGTAGAAGGAATCGATCTTCCTATACTGCCGGAGCTCGTGATCGACAGCAGCACAAGTCTTTAGATAAGAGTGCTTCCATATATGAAATCTGTGATGCTTTTTATCTGATTCCAAATCGATATCCGGGACAAGCGATGTCTGAGCTAAAGTCTCTTGCCAATTGCAAAGCAAGGATGAAGGCATCGATTCTCGAACTTTTTTCGCTACGAAATGACCCCATGGACCATGCCCATCAAATATCCCACAAAACAACATGTCTGATTGACATCCAAATTCCTATTCCAAGGAAGCAGAAGCCACATTCATCAATCAAAAAGGATAAATTAAAAATGAACTAGAAATTTCCAAGGCAATCAATCTGTATGGTATACTAATATCTTAGTTCTTACCTCCCATACAATAGCACAATCCTGGTTCACTCCTTTTCTGCCTCTCTTGGAGAAAACTGAGGCAAAACTGTTGGAACCATCAACATAAACAAAACCAGACGACCTCAAAATCAGCTCATTCTTCTTTGCATCCTTTGCCAGTGCCTCAGCAGCTTCTCTTCCATCACCATTCCCTGAATTTCTCCCTCTTCGTATCGAAAACGACCTCACCAATTCGTGGAACATGGAGGAAAAATGCCTCATTGCTTCTAGAATTGAAAACCCACCACCAAAAAACTGAAATTATTGTTTCCTTCTTGTAGATCCAAAGTCTGCCTATTGAAAACAAATAAATAGTCACATAAACTCCACATTGGCACATTCTTAAAGACTGACAAGCAAGGGAAATAGTATAAAATTTGTCAAGTAAGGAAGCCTTGTACATATATATATATATATATATATTTGTTTGTTCAAATTCTTGCTTCAGAAACAGTAGAAGGTTAAAGCATATTGAATTTGAGTGATACTGTTAACCAAGAAAAAGACATGATCTGACTCAGAAAGGAAGGAATCTAACAATTTAATAGCAGAGAAAAACAAGAACCTCTGAATCTGAAAGACATTTCAGAGAATATTCATTATGACATGGAATTCCAATAACCTCCCAACTTGTTGAATTTTAAAGGAGTTACACAAGTCAAGTACTAGCTAGTAAAGAGATAAAAAGTCTTCAAACTTTTGACTTAGCTGGCTAGCTACCCCATCAAAAGGTCTGTTTGGTTGCTGAGAAAGTATAACAGGAAAAAAGGAAACTTGAAATTGCAATCTTTTGGTGGAACATGCAAGTGGCAACTTGAAAAGTAAAACAAGGAAATCTAGAATTAACTAGAACTTAGAGGTTAGTTGAAAATTCCTTTTATAATAAAAGGCAAAAACTAAAAGGAAATAGTGTGTTTGGTTTTCCTTAGCTAATGATTGTTTCTTCTACTCACTAGGGAGCTGCTTTTCCAGAAAATCAAAGAAAACACCAGAAAAAAAATATATATATATATATATGTAAAAAAAAAGAAAAAGAAACAAAATTTAACAATTATTCTTCAAGGAAAAAAAATCCAAACTTCTAACAATTTTTTTCCTTACTCTCTCTTGAAAGTAATCGTAAGACAATCCAAAACAATGTTTTAAAAGAGAAACAAGATACTATCTTCTCCGAGTCAAACTAAAACAAACACCCAAAACCAATCTTTCTAGTCTTCCACTCTCTTTTCTTCCACTTTCTCAGAAGCCAAATGGGCCACTCCAACCCCCCCTCCCCCCCACCAAAAAAAAATAGCAAGACCAAACCAATATATATATATATATATATATATATATATATATCTAGATTTATAGTGTAATGATTAGACCTCAAGAGTAAATAGTTTGCCGAGAAGCTGATGCAAGCAGTCGGAATGTGATGACATGATCCTTATAAGAAAAGCTGAGAAACCGAGAGAGATAAGATGGAGATGGATCAGAAAAACAACCCATAGTTTCAAGAAAGCAATATTTTCCTTTGCTTTTGTTTGTTTGGTTCTGGTTTTTTTAAGCTATTTTCGTCTATGGAGAAGAAAACAAAGACAACATAAGCAAGTTTTGTACATGTAATAACATGCAAACAACAAAACAGAACTTACAAATAACACTTTCTTTCCCATTTTTGTCAAACCTTTATAAACATCGTTTAGCTTTCTATTTTTCCCTTTTTTTAACTATATTTAAACAAGTTAGTTAGTTTTATGAATTATTTTTATAATATAAAGTTTGAATTATATCTCATAAAATACAGTTCATGAATTTAATTGTGAATTCAAATGGGGTCGTGTCGTGTGCTTCCATTTATTGAATCAAGGGTCAACTTTGGCTTGCCAAATGAAGTATTAGCTTTTATTTGCGAAATATTAATCGGTGTAATATTCATAAAAAAAAATTAATTAATGATTTTCTTTTGAATATAGTAAAAATAATATGTTAAATGCAACCATTTTTAAAAACGTAATTAGTCAAACTCTTACATTTTGGTTATCAAATTGAGTTATTTATTATTGTTCAATTAATTATAGACTTTAATTTTAATTAATTGCTTTAACAAGGTTTTAAATATTTAAAATTAGCTAATTAAAGTCACAAGAAAATATATCTGAGCTAGGCAAAATACTCCTTTTTTTTTTTTTTAATTTTTACAACTACTTTAAAGTAAAATGATTAAATGATTTTCAATATTTTCAAATTATAATTTCAAATTACAAAAAAAAAATTCTATTTTTAATTTTTTAATGTTTTTCATATTTATCTAAAAATATTTTAAATGGTAAATATATGCACATATTTTTTATATTTTAATATTATTCATAAATTATTCAGCTCCTATAATTGATGGCAGCATTTTAAACATGTCTATAACCAATAATGTGATTGGAATATGATCAAAATATTCTCAAATCCCAATTATTTGCAACAACCAAATATTTTTTGTATAATGATGATGGAATAAAAATTTATTTCTTGCCCTAAATTAAATAATGGTATTTCATGAACAGATAAGCAAAGTATGTCATCTTATTATCTTTTGAACAGTTCAATAGTTGAAGAATTAGATAGGTGAGGTTACTTTTGTTGTCCAAATTAACAAGATTTTATTAAAAAAAATTAATTAGTTTCCAGTGATACCGATTAAAATGATATTTTATAAAATATAAATAATATATTATTTTTTAAAATTTAATAAAAAATAATATATTAAATGTAAAAAATTATTATAAAATAATAATTAAATAATTTTTAATTAATGTTTATAGACATTTGCTTATCGAATTTTAAAAAAAATATTTTTTTTTCATGAATTATAATGTTTAGAATTTACAAATATAATATTAAGAGAAATAATAATGTTATATATTTTAATATGAATGTCTAGAATTGTGTGCCTTACACATGGCTGCTTCCATGAACCAATATCATTAGATAATCATTAAGAATATTATTGATTATTTTATAATTAGTTAATTAATTAGAGAAATTAAAAGAAGTTGGTGGGATAACTTTTAAAAAAGGAAAAATTGGTCATGTTAATGTACTTACAAGATAATTTAATCATTTCCATTGTTTAATACAAAGATTCAAATAAAGCCTTTCCATAAGTTTAGGCAAAAACTATACACATTGCTTTTATATATTTTTTTATTTATATTAAAAATAGAATATTTGATAGAATTAAGTATATGTTTTTATATTAACTCATACAAGCTCAATTAACACTTTCTAGAAAGAATATGAATTTTGTTAGGATATTTAAGCCGATGTAAATAGTAAATACATAGACTTGTTTATAGGTTAAGTCACAATGTAAAAAAAAAAAAATTGAAATTCAAGCGTAAACTCAAATTTGGTCTGACCTAATTTCATTGTTCATATATATATATATTAAAATATTTAAAAAATTATTTTTATATTGATATTTTATATTTTATAATTAAATTTAAATAAAAATATTATTTTATTATTTAAATAGTAATTTGGATTGACTCAAATCACATTTATCATTACCAAGACTCAACCTTGAATAGGTCTATAATAAAATACACCAATTGGCAATTGCCTTTATTTTATTTCAATTTTTCATTCAAGTTATAATTCTAGACTTCTTTGTACTATAAAAATGGCATTATTTTTATTTGAAAACGTCAACCTTATATATATTTAAAAAAAAATTATATTTTCTTAGTTTAATAAAAATAATATATTTAAATAAAATTTTTTAAAAAAAATAATGATTTGAAAAATCTTCAATAGATGCTTATAAACACTGACATTCTCTATAAATACATTGAGTTTTTTATCTATTTTTTCCACTTAGTTCATTTTCTAAGATGAGATTGAGAAAATGCTGGGCATAGTCAATACTAATTAAAGCAAAGTAGACTTTTATTTAGATTGAATTGAACGTTAGGGTCACATTAAACTACCTCATAAAGCATATGGTAGTTGGGTGGCATTGAAATTCTCTCTTCATCTAATGCGAATGTCTACTAAGTCAATCCAATTTAACTTAATCAGTTTATATATTTATTTTTAAAAATTAAAATTAAGTAAATTTAGATTTTAAATTTCAACATTTGTAATTGTTTCTTATATCTAGATTTATTCATAGATCAAGCTATGCTAAGTGAAAATTTGAAAATTGAAATTGTTTTGCTCGAGTCTAGGTCAAACATTTTTCACTATTTATTATATTATTAAAATATTATTTTATATTAATATTTATATATTTTTAATTAAATTTAAATAAAAATATTATTTTTATTATCGAATAATAATTTTGATCAAATAGAACCAATTCAAATTCATAAAAACTTTATCTAAAACCCGAATTATACGAGTTAGATGACTAATTAAACCCTTTGACAGGTCTAGCCATATCCTTAGACTTTGAAATTCTTTGTGGAAAACCATATACTTAGACTGTGAAATTCTTTGTGGAAAAAAAAAAACACTAAATTATATTTGGCAAGAAATTAAGTAGAAAGATGGGTCTATTTGTACATTGAAAATTGAAGTGCGTAACTAAGCAATTATGCAAAAGGAATGCCTAAAAACGAACCCAAAAAAAATGCCTATGTTTTTTTCAAAACATACGATAAATTAAATCAGGTATAATATGATTGCTATTGAACGGACTTAAAAAAGCTCAAAAATTAAAAGTGTTCACAGGTCAGATTGTAATTTAAAAGTAATTTAAAATTTTTGTTTCGATTGATTTTTAGCTCGACTCGATTCATCTATTTAAACTCATTTTATTGTTCATCCGATTAAAAATTATTTTTTATTAATATTTATATATTTTATAATTAAATTTAAATAAAAATTTATTATTTTAATAAAAATACTGTTTCAAAGTTAAATCACCCTAAAATATAAAAATACAAACTTAAACTCAAACCCAACCAGGCTAAACCTGCCGAGCTCACCCATGAAAAGGTCTACCCAAAATCAGCTTTTTTTAAAAAATAATTTTTATGTGGGAAATGAAAGCTTTGAAATAATCAACATATCCCATCCCCATACCCCATTGGCTCGACGGTCGACCCTTGATAAAAAGCTTGCTTGGAGTTTTCCTCTATTTATTTGTTTATATATAAATCAACTTTGCTATTACTTACATTTACATCTAATCATCAATCAAGAATCAACCAAAGGTTCAACTTTCATTTCCTTTTTCCGATTAATTTTTCCAATAAGTTTTTCCACCTTTCCATGCAATTTTTGATGAACCATGTCTAGATATTTGTTATCCCCAATATTTATCATGGCTAAAATCTCAAAATTAGATCCAACCATCAAGCAAATGAACAGGTTCACTGATTAAAACAAAATGGATATTAATCTTAATTGTTATAAGCTACTCTGAATTTTAAGCATAAAAATGTGAAGGAAGGGTCATATTTTCTTTTGCTCACTGGAATTTTCTTCCTTCTCTTTAAATATCTCCAATTCCACCACCCTAAATTCTTTTGCCGACTTCGACCGTTTGCTACTATTTCACAAATATTCTTTTAATCTGAAATTGCTCCTTTCTCGAACTCTTCTCTTACGATCCGAAAGCTCCCCCTTCAATAGTATTCTATATATCATACAGTAATTACATTGTTTTATTATTAACCGAATCATGCATGCAAAATCTCAATATTTTATAATATTTAGGGTAATTAGTTACTTCGCATTTGGCTAAGGGCAGGAGAAAACATGTACAACTTACCACCATGCAAGAATTCATTAGAAAAATAATAATTATTATGATAATCTAAATCTTGCAAATTGGATGTAAGGTAAGCTAATTATTAACCAAGAAAAAAGATAAAAGCAAAAGACAAGACTTTACCTTACCTAAAAGCAGGTATATGTAACATTAATTCCAAATGCATGTATATTAAACATTCATACATAGACAAGTTCGATCGTTTTGGGAACAAATATCTCAAGATAACATAAAATAGAATTGAATTTAATAATTTTAGATAAATTAAAATATGACATAATATAAAAAATAATATAAATAAATATAAATACATTAATTTATATGACATAAATTATTAATATATATTAAATTTTATATAAATATATAATATTTTACACGTTATTATGATGTAATATATATTATGAATTGTAGATTATCTGATTAAAAGATCTTAGCATCCTAGGAAAGACACAAAATTCTCGCACAAGAAATTTAGGAGTCAAAGAAGTTTGCGGAGGTGAGTGAAGGGCATGGTCTGTAAGGCTGTGGACCATTCCCAGCTACACATGAGATGGCTAATTGACCATCTCTGCACGTAAATATAATAAAAATTAAATAATTAAAAATATAATATAATATTAAAAATAATTTAAATAAAATATAATTACATAAATATTTTAAAATTTATATAATTTAAATTATTAATGTATTAAAATAAATATAAATATATAATATATTAAATATAATTGTAATAAATAAAAATATATAAATATAATTAAAATACACATCAGCATTCAAGACGTGAGAGGGACCGCGACCCCAAAATCCGAGAAAGCATGGGATTCATATGGATAACATGTGCCTCTCTGGGTCATGGGAAACCATGTAATAATTAAATCCTCATAAAGTGGTGGGAATATTGGTGTTTTGTTTTTTTTTTTTTTTCTGACAAATGCCCAACTTTTCTTGAAACTTCACATCAAAACAATATGTACTTCCAAATAAACAACAAATGACCTTTGAATTTGAATTTAAATTTGACATTACTCAAAAAATATTTTAAATTCAAACCAATACAATCAACAACCCTAGCTTTGGCTTTAATACGTGCTAATCATTACGTGATATCTAAATTATTTGATATACAATTAAGGACGGTGCAAGTTACTTAGAACTTTATTGGACATGCGACATATCCAAAAGTAAATAATGATCGGCTTAATAGTTATATTATTGAAATTTAAAATAAATAAAATAATTATTAAATATAAATATTTTTATTTTTATTTTTTTATATATTTAAAAAATTATATTATTGTATCCTTATTGAAATAAGTAAAATAGTAAAAGCTTTAAAAACTTGTTCCACTGCTGATAATTTCAACAAGAATAATATAGTTTCTTCTAGTACAGCAGAGTCTACCAAATTATATATATATATATGAATTAATTGGGTCCTCAATCATGTTAATATATAAGATTTAAATTATAAAAATTTAAATTTATCACTATACTTAGAATTAGATCAAGTTTATCTATCATCAAATTAGAAAGTGTATTAATAAAATTAAATTCGCTAAAAGATGATAATAAATTTGATTTATCATCTTAAGTATAATGATCTGATCATTAAGATTTTGTTAATTAGATGCATGTTAATCCTACCATAACTTTTTGAGACTAGGCTATTAATCATGAAGAGATATTGTTCCATGAAAGTTATTGGAGAAATTATTTCCCACGTATGATGAAGATCATGATCTAAATATTGAGAGCAATTAAATGATCAAATACCATGCATTTAGTCATTTTTAAGGTATGAGCAAATCACATGGAAAATGAGCTTCTTCACTTGCCTATGCATAAATGTTGATAGAAATAGATTGCAAATGCAACGGCTCATTATGAGGTCACATGGCAATCGAATGAACTGAAAACAAAAATTATCTTATTTAACACTTTCCATCCTATATTTTATTATTTTTAATTAATATTATAAAAATATATTATAAATTATTAATAAATATAATTTCAATATATATAATTTTTAATATGTATCTAATGTATAAAACATATTTTTTTTAAAAAAAAAAAACAAATTACAAATTGAGATTAAAAGAGAACTAAGTATTTTTACCTAAATCGCTCTCTGATTTCATCACTAACTTTCAAAACGAACTTCAACATGAATAGATTGATGGGCAATTGTCGGACGGATGAAATTTTGCCACCCTTCGCGGGATTGAAGAAGTCGGTGGCAAAGGCCGCTGGATCATTAATTGCAATAGGGGGCCACTAGATTAAGTCGTCCCACTATCCAGCTGTAAGCTCCAACTAACCAGAAACTGACACGTAATGATCTCAATGATCACATGTGGTGTGGCGCATCCCCCAAAGCTAGGCCCCTTACCCCTTTTTTTTTCTTCCGCTACTTGGTCATGTTTGTTTGTTAGGCGTGGACTATGTATGGACTTTAAACGATCAATTAAGGGTATGAACTTGGTGAGAAAATGCTTTCATCTCTGCTTTACAACAAAAGTAAAGATGGTCTACTAAATAAACTTGATAACTTTAAACACTATATTATTATATTATATGATTTAAAAAATAAATAAATTTTATATAATATAAAAACATATAAAAATTTATATAACATCAAAATTATTAAAATTTCAAAACTTACATATATAAAACTTTAAACATTATTATAACATAAAAAAATACACAAATAAATATATTGTTTTAAGCTTATTTTAGTTTGTTTTTTTAATAATCTAATTTATAAATGAATTAATTGAGTGGTACATATTCTTTAAGGAATATTAAAATAAAAAAATAAAGTGAAACATGTGAAAAATTATTAACCCAACGTATCAAATACAAACTTTTGGTTTTTTTTTTTTTTTTAAAAAAAAAGCTAAAGGATTTTCTTAGGCACATTATGAAATTAAATATCCTCTATAATTGGAAATTGGGAATGGGAGGTGAGATTGAACTTGAACCCAAAGCAATGTGTCTCACAAACATTTTTCTTGCCATTTGACTAAGAAATTGTTGGCTTGGTTTTTCAATAAAGTAAACTTGTTTGCAGGGCATGAGTTGGACAGTATAAAGCCCAAGACCAAGGAGATGGCCCACACCGCAGTCCAATATGCGTAACTCCGGAGAGATACAGACAACATTTTGTAACTTCTGCCGGCAGCGACTATGTAAAATCTAGGAGATGGGGAAAAAAAAAAAACTGATCCAAACATAGAATTGAGGCCATGCAAGCAAATTCTAATCCTAAATTACTATCTCACAACACGAATCACATAGTAAACCTTCTACAATACTATTTTGCATAAAAATGCACTTTGAGAAAATATGTTATATTTCTACCAAAGCCAATTCACGTCTATTCAAGTATTGGATTACTTGTTTAAACTTGAATGTCCATAAAATATTTTAAAAGAGCTTGAATAGAGATAATAGATCTTAAACATAGGAAATAAAACCCGTTTAAAAAAAAAAGAAAAAAAAGCCAGAACTTAAACATGACATTTTTCCAAGATCATTACCCCATTCTTTCTACTTTTACTAGTATATATTTTTAAGAGAATGGATGGCCTTTCACATAAGAAGAGGTCCCTTTTTATAAATGATAGACCGTATATGCATAAATTTGGACAAACCTATGTCAGCCAAAATGATGATTTTATTGACAGGTTAAGTTGAGTTTAGACAAACAAAATGTTTTGTTAACATGATAAACTCGGACCAATAAAACCTCTAGGTCAATACGAAAAAAATGTTAAAAAAAGAATTTTGGGTGTAAATGGCAACTCAAATGCTCCTTTGACACGATTTGACCCTAAGAAGATTGTTTAATCAAGGCTGAATTCAGTTCCGAAATCATCAGAATAAGACGTTGATTATAAAGGCCACTTGTTTTATTGTTTATCTATTAGAATATAGCAGTAAAGGCCAATGGAAATCAAACAAGCTGACATAAGAACATTTTCTATAAAACTGCAGAATGAAACCATGTACTGCATCTATCATCATCATATCCTGGCAGCTTTGCTAGTGTAAGAGCACCCAACTTGAAATGGTTATTAATGTGCCAGCCTACTCTGTTGTACTATAACATGATCATGTTTGTTCTAAAGAAATGTGGCATATGTTATTTGGATTCGAATATGGGTATACAACTGAAACAGAATGTTACATTTTTTAAGTTTTTCTTATATCTGGAGGACCATATCCTAAACCCATATCTGAATATGCATTCGACACAGATATCGGATACAAATACTTTAAAAAAAAAATAAAGAATCAGAGCAACATAGAACAGGATCAATGCACCATCTAGCCCTAATTACAGTGAGATTGATGCTATTTAACCTTCGGATGCTAGTCCATATGAAAATGGTTAGTAAAGAAAAATCAACCTAATAAGATGCTTCTATGTACGGCAATGGGAACAGTGCCAGAATAGCTCGAAGATTCAACTGGATAACAAATTTATCCATGTTGTATGCAGGTTTAAATAATATAAGGCATTAAACACAAGCTATAACAAGGCTAACCATAAATTTTGATGAAATATGTTGTTGGATGAAACATTATTCAATTTAATAGCATAATAGTTAGAAGAACTGAAAAAAAAAAAATCGCTTTCTATTTATGGCAGATATGAGTTTGGTAGTGACTTAAGTACCCTGAAATCACTAGCAAGTCTGTTCAAATCTGAAACTCCATTAAGTAGTTGCACTGTCCATGCGCTTAGCTTGGAACGGTCTTACTAGCTGCAAAGACTGATGATAGAGATCAAGGTCAATACCATCAACATTCCTACCAGTACGTGCTTGCAGGATTGCCTGAAATAAATCATATAAACCAGGACAAATTAGTCTTAGACTGAGGTGACGGAGGGCAGAGAAAAAGGCGTTTAAACTGGTTGTATAGGAATTTCCCTCATTGTTGGGTTGAATATGGAGTTCACCAATGAATTGGAAGGGAGAACCAACTCAGACAAAGTTCCCTCAAGTGCTGGGTATCTATCTTTAGGGTGGCACTTTGATCGGTAATAACAGTCATGGCTGTCTCCACAGAATACTTTTGCACCCTACGGATGAATAAAGATATTTAAGTTTCTCCAGAGACAGACTTCTAGTTCCTTCTCTTCCCTTTTTTTTTATATGGATATGACATCGCATCATAAAAATCAACCAACTAACAAATAAAAACTAATCTACAGATGGTGCAATCATCCATCCACTAAAATCGAGAAAATCAATACATTGTTGGATGACGCATTCAATAATTGTTTAAAATCATTGATACATTTCCAACAATTAATCTTACTTAGCACCTAAACCATCTTTAATGCTAAAAATTAGCATAAAGACATGGTATTACCCTAAATTGTTGGCACTGGCCAGAGACATTTCCCTGGTCAAAGTACAATCTGGTTGGATTAAAAGAAATTAGTTAAATCCATATTACTACTCTTAAGAAAAATGTAACTCTCAGCTTTTCCTCATAATTAATTTTTCCCACTTGGCCCCTTCATATCCCTATACAGGATGATCACCGAAGATAAGAATAATTTATACGAAGAATCATCAAGAGAAAAGAAGCTGGTATGACATGGAAACCACCAACGAAAGTAATATTGATGCATGGTAGGTCTTTTCTAATTTTGGATATTAAAAGGGTAAAAATAGACCTCTGCATCAAAGGCCATCATCCCAGATCACAACTATTTTTAGGGCAGATTGTATAATAAAAAATAAAGAAACAGATTATTGTTTTATGACCTGTCATGCTACTGAGAGATCACAACATGGAAAGAAATCCAGACAAGAGAATAACATTATTTGTAAGAAATCATAGGCCATAACACTTGACATGCAATTATTTGTAAGAAATAATGGACATTGGCACACAACAGGCAGCTGGAAAATCCTTTCATTAAATTCTCTACACATGTTTATTGCTTTCGGGTCTTCTTTTTTTTCCCGCCTTAACCAGCCTCAACTAGGTAGACCCCTTTCCTTTTCTTTGGAAACATAGACATCGTCCAAGAACCAAATAATTTTTTATATGTTTTGTCCTCCATCCTCAGTTCAAAAGACATGGAAAACCACAAAATATAAAGATTCAGAAGTCTAACCTATCAATTGGGGCATTGGATAGATAACTAGACACATCCTAGCATCACTTCTTCCAGCAAAACCCATAATGGACTTCAACATCGCCCATCCTTTAAATTGTTGCTGCAACAATCACATTCATCTCACTATAACATGATTCAAGGAGCCTATACCTAATAATCATCAACATCTAGTCTAACACCCCCCACCCATCCCTTTTTTTTTCTTCTTTTTGGTACCTTGCACCATATTCTCTCAAAGAGGTAACAACAGCCAATGAAGAATAACACAATTACCAGGTGAGGCCAAAGTAAGAGCAAACTTGAACTGCTAATAAGATTAGAGAAAATGCATAAAAGATGGAAGAATACTCACTTTCCGGTTCTCTTAGTGAAGTTGCCTTCCTTACAAAGGGTTGAAGCGCGGTAAAGTAACCAATGCACCTGATTTAATTGCACGAGGCGCCATTAAATTTCCACCCACACTATTAAAATGAATTTGAATCCTGAACTTATTGAGGAGAACCAAAAAAAAATGGCGGGAGTTTTACTTTACCGCATAAAATAATTGGGGGTTTGTTTGTTTTAAATTTATATTAAAAAAAGAAAAATCAAAATTCTCTTGGGCAAATTATCGAGCAATTTATGCGCACCTCAACCAGCAAAAATCCAATGTGCTCGGCCTTGGTTTGCTTAAGCATTGGCCCAGAAACTGACCTTCGAAGCCCACCAAAACCAAGCTTTGGCCCACACATAACATTCTTTATTGCTTCTCCTTAACACCAGAAATATGCACACTTGCTATGTGAAATATATATATATATATATATATATATATTTGGAAGAAAAATCACTTATGCGTAATTTTTTAAAAATGTATGCCATATAAAAATTGCATACATGAATTTTATCATTTTCTTTGTACTTATCAATAAACGGATTTTATCATTTTGCTTAGATATAAAACTTGACCACGTAAATAGTCTAGATTTAAAAGAAAATAATGAAATTCGAATCCAAAAGTTTTGAGTATGGTTAAATGTACATCTACTATTGAACCAAATAATTTACTAATCATTTTAAAATTTTTGAAGACTTAACAAAATTGTTTGAACTAATAAATGGATTTATTTTATTTATAAGTTCAAAATTTGTTTTATTTTTTAGTGGTTTGGTGGAAGACTTATGCAATTATAGTCCAATTCTAATCCAAGTTTTATGAGATTGCAACTAGAATTGTTTATGGTAATAAAAAGATTTACTTACTAAGATTTGGTCTAGCCCATTTTTTTTTATTTTCTTATTTTTATATTTAACTCATTCAACCTTTTGGGTTTGTCTAATTGTAAATAAAAAATTTTATTTCTTATTAATTATTTTTATTTTGATTTTTTTATACAAAAGAAAATCAAAAGTTTAAATAAAAAGAAATTTATTTTGATTGGAAAACAAATAGCAAATAAAAAAGGGAGCATTTCACCTGCAATTCCTTTTACTATAATACTACAATTATCTAATCATAATCAAGAATTATGTAAGGATCCATCATTTATAAGTGTGGGCTTCACATTAGTTTTTTATGGATGCTATATAACTTTAAATGCTGATTAGTTAATTATAATTAATTATTGTTAGTGATATACTCCTAATAAAAAATGAATTACACTATGATAATTTAATATGTTGATGTAGAAAGATGTATGTTTCCACTAATCAACTCTATTGATGTTCTAAGTTGAACTTCCCTTTTTTTAAAAGAAAGAAATGTTCAATTTTGATGTTTATGGTATGAAAACGAGAAAGCAATTCCTTATTTTATTTTCTTTTCCTATTTTGTTTGAACTTGGCAAATCAACATCCAACAATAAAGCCTATCACATATTTAGTTAAATATGTGCCTTTATCCCAAGCTCATCAAACAAAAAAGACATCATTTTTATTATTAATTTAAACTTGGAAAGGGATTGTTTATCAATAGTATACTAAAAACATTTCGTCAATAATTCCTTTTATTACAATTATAATCCACAATCAAGAATCATATAGAGGTTCACTATTTATAAGTGTAAAATCTACATAATTTTTTATGAACTCTACAAAATTTTGAATTCTGATTGATTAATTGTAATACAATTACCGTAAGTGATATACTCTCATAACAGAAGATACAAATAAATCTTTTTTAAAGCTTTTATTATATTTGGTGGGAAGATATGCCTTAGCTTAGTTAAGGTTTTGTTTTCAATTTTTAAAGAGGCCCACTTTTTTTTTTTCATAGTTTATTTTCTTTACTATTAATTTTTTTTTTCTTTAGGTTTATATTTAGCTACATTATGATTGGACCTGTCAAAGAATTGGGCAATTCATTTGTTCCGACTTGTTAGGTTGAATTTCAATTTTTTTTTTGTCAATTCCGATTGGTCTTGTTTGGCTGAAATTAGTGTTCATTAATGAAATTTTTTTATTTAAATTTAATAATAAAACATATAAATATTAAGATATAAAAATATTTTTAATATTTTTTTAACAATGATATTAATTTCGAACTAATCCAATCTAAATCAATATGTAAAAAATAAAACATATTTGAACTATGATTCAATCGATTCTTAATGTGATTCACGCTTAACGCAAGTGGTATTGTTTTCATTTGTTGGATTTGCAATGGCTTAGACTTTTCCAAATACTATCGATATATACTTCTCTCTCTCTCTTTATATATATATATATATATATATATATATATATATATATATATTCATAGTCTAATGGAGTTTGTAATTATAACAGCAAATAGAAGACAACCAAATAAACACTTGACCAGAGAGGCACTACAAGCTTTATTTGATACTCTGTTAAAACATAGTGGTGATGCAATGCTAAAAATGGTTCTATAAGTAGAACTATAGATATGTTTTCAGTCCCAACAAGGACTATGATAAGGCTATAGAATAAAGCAAAACAGTTTGTGAAACTAGTTATTGTGTTTGATATTGGCAATAAGTATCAACAAAGGGTTTTTTTGAAAAGAAAGATTTTGATTAATATTGATCATATCTCATAAGTTTTACTTCATAGACGAACAAATATTTGATCAATGACTAAAGCTTTAAATATGCTAAAGTCAACTTTTCATCATCGAATTAAAGAATGTGTTATCAGGCCACATGCTAATGCTATAAAGCCTTGTTTGACTGAAGCAAACTAAAGAACAAGATTAAAATTTTGCTTATCAATGACTTCCATCTACTTCTTGGCTTCATGGAAAAAAAAAATATCTTTTTTAGTGACAAGTTAATCATTTTAATCTTTTTGCACTTTTTGTTTAACCACGATATTACTTTTGTAAATTTGGGTTATCAAGTAAATATGATGTTGCTCTTGTTAAAAGCTTAACTGTGTAAGCTCGATTGAATATAAAAGGATTTGTATAGCTTTTGTAAGCAGCTTGTAATGAAAAGTTTTAAATATATATGGAATGTGAAATCTTTATTAATATTATTTGAAATGCTTTTAAACCTCAAATTTATTTTTTAATTATTTATTCATGTATAAAACAATGATGTTAAAGGCTTTTATAATAATTTTAAAATTGAAGTATAATAAAGGGCAACTGAGAAAAATATAAATGTTAAAATTTGCCAATTTTTTAAAATGGGATAATTATAAAACAAAAAAGTGATAAATTTATTGAGACAATTAGAGTATTATAATTGTATTTAAAATGTTATTATATTTATATAAATTTTAAAATAATTAATAATTTATATTATATAAATTTTAATAAATTTAAATATTAATATAATATTTATATTATTTTTTATGTTATATGACATACTTTAATTAGTTTATATTAATTGTACATTTGATAATTGTAATGTTTTCAAAATTAACTGATCTTTTGTTAATACGGAAAAAAAAGAGTACACCAAAATAGAAAACGAAGGTCGATTTCCAAAATTTTGGAAGTTGACATGGCAACTTTTCATTGGTCAACCAAAAAGAGAATTCGGTGAAAAAGCAGACAACGAAACAAAGCGCGTAAAACAGCAGTGCAGATAAAAAATCATGTCGCGTTCGGAGAAACTCAAATAATCGCGATAAAACCCCTCCATAAGGAAAAAAAAAAAAAAAAAAGGACTTTCTTTCTTTCTTTCTTTGTCATTATGAGTTATGATATGACTCCCTGTGTGGAGCGCACCGCACGTTACTTTCCTAATCTCGACGCGCGACCAAAAGAGAGCGGTCAGGCAAGGTACACCAGCCACGTGGCAAGCTAACTAGTGTTTGTTAAACAGAATCAGACTATCCATAAATAAATGTGTGACTCTAAACGGAAAAGACGTAACGGTACTTGGAAAATACAAACAAAGATCTGCTGGTGCTAAATTTCCGAATTAACAGGCTAAGGTACTGCTGTCCAGCCGTTGATTGCGTGGACTTTGACATGATCGGCAAAAGGTTTCGACAGAGTTGGGGAAAAGTCAGCCCTGGTTATAGATTTTTAGGTTGAGATCACGTGACTTTATGGTCTTGGGCCACCAGATTGATCAACAAAAAATAAAGACAAAATGACATGTAAAACTTTAAATAGAATTAATGCATTAAAGTGTTTAACATTTTCAAAATTCAATAGAGAATGTGCCAACAATTTTTTCCAGCATTTTTTAAAATAAATTAATATTTTATTTATAAAAAAATAGCTAGCTAGCTTTTGGTTACCAAATATATATATATATATTTCTATTTGATATATAAATATATGAGAAATATTTATTTATATTTATGTAAAATTAATTAATTTTATACTTTTTGATAACTTTTGAAAGTGATCGATATTTAATAAGTCGATTGTTAAATTTAATAATATAATCATATTTATTGTATATATAAAATTTCAAATCAATTTAATATTCATATCATATTAATCAAGAATATTCCTTTATTTATATTTATATTATTGGAAATATTTTATACTGAACAAATCTTAAATATTTTAATCTACTCAAAATTTGATGTGCATAATTACATAAATAAAATATGAAATACAATGATAAAATTAAATTACTTTTATATTGGTATAAGTGAATATTTCATCTAAATATATGTTACATTGATTTTTCCATCTAAAGTATTTTCCATTTAATATTTTTGTTACTAATTTTAGACCAATCCTTTATCTCACTTTATAAATTTATTACAATTTTTACTAATGAGTTTTCTAAAAATATTATTTAAAATTATTAAAAATAATAATATCTATTAAAGGATAAGTTATTGCATTTAATATAATATTAGTTTTACAAATAATATATTAACTAACATTCAGGGGCATATCTACATTTATACTTGTGGGGGCAGTTGCCCTTACAAAGTTACAAAAAAATTTTAATTAAATACGTAACTTTTTCTAGATTGCCCCCACATTAAATTGTAATTAACCCTCCAAACTCATAGGTATAAACAAGATACTTGTAATAAGCTACTTGAATTCAATTCGATCATTATCGAGCTAAATTTTAACTCAAGCAAGTTAAGTTATCCATCAAATACATAAATATTTGATTTGAATAAATTGCGAGTTTAACTAAATTTTTTATTTTTAATATATATTTTTAATATTACTTTGACCCTTTTATCTTTAATACATCGTGACAAATATAATTTACTCTTTTACCTTTAATACATTTTAATATTAATTTATCTTTTTTATCTTTTATAATGTAAAGATTACGACGCATATGAGATGATTGTTGGCTTCATTACTTAATGAAGTTTCGTTAGTTTATGATAAAAATAATAATTGTTGTTCTAAGTATTAATAATGTGTTTGTACTGTATAGAATATCAAGGTTAAGGTTAAAAAAGTTTCAAATTTACGTCAGTTTTAGGTATAACTATTCTATCAAGTAATAGATAATTTCAAAAACTTAATACTTGTTTTACGAAACTAAATAATTAATTATTTCTTTATGTAGCATGCTTGAATCTAATAAAATTTTCTCATGTATTTGATAAATAAAAGTTGATTCGCTTGGTTGAATTTTATCCTTTAAAATTTTTAAAGTAGAGCATATGGTAGCTTGAAATTTTTCAAAATTAAATGAGATCATTAATCTTTTTGCGAAACTATGGAGACTAGAAAGTATCGTATATCTATTGTTATTTTTGCTTTTGAAGTTATTTTTAATCTTATTAGTGGCAATTATATCAATTGAAAAAAATTGCTTTTTTGTTGTGAACGAAACCAAAACCAACAACACAATCTTACGAGTAATGACAAATTGAATGGTTACTTGGTTACTCATGTAGAAAGAGATTTTTTATAATATTGAGAATGAAAAAATTATACAATTTTTTTAAAACACTAAGTGACGTAGATCACAAATGTAATTTGCAAATGTACTTTACGTTACGTTATGTTATTAAATTTATAGCATAATGATATAATATGTATTTTTCTTTTCATATATATGTTGCCCTCACAAACGAAAATTTATAAATCCGCCTTTGCCAACATTAAAAGATAATCAAACAATAGTAAGTAATAAAAAAAAAAGTAAATTGAGAGTTAGAGGTTGTGGCTCTCTATCTCCTCATTTCATTTTTTAAATCCACTACTTCGAATATTTTTATTGTATTTATATATTTTATCATATTAAAATTATATTTAAAATTTTTTTATATTATATAAATTTTAATAAATTTATATATTTATATTTAATTTATATTATATTTATATTATGTTTGATATTATTAGAATATTGATTCATCTAAGAAAATGTAAAATGGCAATTGAATTTTTTAATTAGAAATAACAAAAACCATGCTCTTGTCAAATGCGCGTGAGGCAATAACATCGAGATCCCAAACACCGCAAGAGAAATACTAAAATCCAGTCAAAAGCGAAATATCGTGAGAGATTAGCGACTTATAAAACGATCCCCATGGGAAGAACCCGCGCAATAATGAAAGAGACAGTACGAAAAAGAAAAGGCGTAGCGAAGAAGGTGATGGGGGACCGACTGGACGTGTGTACCGAATATTCACTAGATTTGAATTAATGGTTTCGAATCCGCCCTTTGCTTTCGTATCATCTCACTCAATGATAAGCTGATAATCCTTCGATCATTCATAGTACTTATCATGATACGTACTAGTACTTTTCAGTGATAGGTCAGTATAAAATAAAGACCCTGTACAACACATCGAAGATCGCGAGGCCAACTCTCTCTCTCATTCTTTATCTTCTCTTCTTCTTCGCAGCCTTTAAAACCCTAGAAATCCTCGAAATTCGAGCTCGCCTAAATACTAAAGAGGGAAACTTAAGGGAAAATCTGTATATCTCTGAAAATTTATTCAGATTCGAAGTCGGAGCTGAGTTAACTCGATCTCGAGTCTGTTCCTGGACTCGGCTGCTTTTGCCAGGTCGAGTTTCTTTTGTTTTTGAGAGGTGAAAAATGTCGTCGTTGAGCAGAGAATTGGTGTTTCTCATACTTCAGTTTCTGGAGGAAGAGAAATTCAAGGAGTCGGTTCATAGGTAAAGCCTTTCATTTTCATTTTTTATTTAATTAATTTATCCTTATACGTGTACGCACTGTATATTCGTAACTTTGTCTTCGTATACGAATTTGCTTTTGTGTATAGAAGTAGAAGCAAATGTAGAAAAATTTTGTGAATCTGAAGTTTTGCGGTTCTTTTTAGGGTCAAATTAGTTATAACAATTTAAGTAGTTAGGGTATTTGAATCTACTATCTAGTGGTGGTAAATTGTGAAAATCAGGGGATTTTGGTTGTGGAACGAAGTTTTTGATGCCTTAACTAATGAAAATATGCAATGGAGTTTTAATTATGATTTTTCTGTCTTTAGTAAGTATGTTTTGTTGTGAATCGAACAGGTGGATTTAAATGGAATGAATGTTGTTTCTTTGTTTTGAGATGGTTGAACTTTTAATTAAGAAAAGGAAAAAGGAGTAGAAAGAAGGAAGAAAAAAAAAAAAAAAAGTAAGGTGGTAAGAATTTTACGGGTCGGCAAAATTTTTCTTGGTTCCTTATTGCCCTTCATAAGTAGAGTGATTTGATTTGCATTAGCATTAGCGTTAGCATTTATATGGTTGTGAGTTTATGTTTGAAACAATTTTGTCTTCCATAGGCTTGAGAAAGAATCAGGATTTTTCTTCAACATGAAGTACTTTGAAGAGAAAGTTCAGGCAGGGGAATGGGATGAAGTTGAGAGATATTTATCAGGTTTTACAAAAGTTGACGATAACCGATATTCCATGAAGATATTCTTTGAGATAAGGAAGCAGAAGTATCTGGAAGCACTTGATCGGTATTACTAATCCTTCAGTTGTTTAATTAATAGAAATCCTTCATTTTTTTTATTAAATGAATGATTTAACTATAATTTATTCTTGCTGAGATAGCTGGAATTTTTGTGTTGATATTGCAGGCAAGACAAGGCAAAGGCTGTTGAAATATTGGTGGGTGATTTGAAGGTGTTCTCCACATTTAATGAGGAATTGTACAAAGAAATCACTCAACTTTTGACCCTCAATAATTTCAGGTAATTCTATTGCACTAATAAACTATATTGAGTTGTTATTTGTCAAGGTATAGCATTGATGAATCGTTTCAATTAATTAATCAGTTTGTCCGTCTAGAGATTTAATTGGGTAACAAGGGAACATATTAGTTGAGTTTGAAATAAACTAGCAATTCAATTGTAAGGAAACTTTTGTTTAGCTGAGTAACTAAAATCTTGACTTTTTTTGGGAGAAAATTTCATTGTAAACCAAACCCAAATGATTGCTTGAAATGTTCAGATTGAATACTTGTACTTTTCTTGTCTGAATGCAGGGAAAATGAGCAGCTGTCCAAATACGGGGATACAAAAACTGCTCGCAGTATAATGTTGGTAGAACTAAAGAAACTCATAGAAGCAAATCCACTTTTTCGTGATAAGCTTGCTTTCCCTACTTTGAAGTCTTCAAGACTAAGGACTTTGATCAATCAAAGGTGAAGTTGATGTGATACTTGCTATTATTGAACTAGGGAAGCAAATATAATTTGTGATACCAGTGCCATAGATATATATATTTTTTTGATTTGCAAGTATGGGTTCATGCAGCTTGAACTGGCAGCACCAGCTATGCAAGAATCCACGGCCAAACCCAGACATCAAGACTTTATTCACAGATCACACATGTACGCCTCCAAATGGTCCTCTTGCACCTACACCTGTCAATCTTCCAGTTGCTGCAGTTGCAAAACCTGCTGCGTATACATCACTTGGAGCTCACAGTGTATGATACCAAACATCTATAGCACTTTGTTATTCCCTTGAATGGGCATTTATTTTTCTACTTCTGTAATAATATTTAGATCATTGACTAACACATGCTTTGTCCTACTTTTGGCATATAGCCCTTCCCACCAGCTGCAGCAGCAGCAGCTAATGCTGGTGCTGGTACTTTAGCAGGCTGGATGGCCAATGCTTCTGCCTCTTCATCTGTTCAAGCTGCTGTTGTCACTGCATCATCCATTCCTGTTCCACAAAATCAAGGTTAGAACTTCAGTTCTGACTCACAGGAAATATCTATTGTAAAGACTGGCATAATTTGGACAATTGCTCTATTAGTGCACATTAGATGACATTAGGTACAAGATATTCAATACATCCATTTAATATTTTTCTGAAATTTTGTGGTGTGGTTCCTATTGGCAGTCTTATGTTAGAATGCCATTCTCATCATATATAATTTCTTGATGTGTTACTTTTGAAGGAAGCAAATTTTTTTTTTGTTAGCTTGAAATTTTTATTTACTTAATCTTATTGATATTGGAGATGCTATCAGACATTATCTGTTTTACTTGTCTTCGAATACCATTCAAGGATCGCCTTAGTACCTATTGGCAGATTATGTAAATATGTCTTATTAGGTGTATGGCATTTTAATCCGCAGTCCCCTTTGAACAGTTTCAGTCTTGAAGCGTCCAAGAACACCTCCAGCAGCCTCTGGCATGGTTGATTATCAGAACCCTGATCATGAACAGCTAATGCGAAGATTGCGTTCTGCTCCATCAGTTGAGGAGGTAATTTTTCATTTGTCCTAGTTATTAATTTTTTGATCCTAATCTCTTTTTCAGTCACTTTGTAACTTTACTAATCATAGATTCCTTTGATTTTGTTTCATTACCAATTTAATATGTTTCTCTTCTTCCACTTTCAGGTTACATATCCTACACCACGGCAGCAAGCTTGGTCATTGGATGACCTACCAAGATCGGTGGCTTTGACCATGCATCAAGGATCCATGGTCACAAGCATGGATTTTCATCCTTCACAGCACACATTGCTACTTGGTATGAAAGTTTATCTTATTCTTCACACCAAGACTAGTTTTAAACTTCTCTCTTTTCATGACATAATTTAATTGGAGCAGTTGGTTCTGCCAATGGCGAAATTACACTCTGGGAACTTGGAATGCGGGAGAGATTGGTTTCAAAGCCATTCAAGATATGGGAAATGTCGTCATGTTCAATGCCATTTCAGGTTTGTGTTGTCAGAACTTACTGAAATTTCTCTCTATGTTATACTTTTTGTCTTGTATTTCAATGTCTATCAAACTATTGTTCCCATGTGACTCATCTCTGTTTTAGCAATTTTATATGGGTTTCAACAGTGCAGTTGATTTTGTTGGAAGAGTTACTTGCAGGCTTTAATGGTTAATGATACGCCTATATCTGTCAGCCGTGTCACATGGAGTCCCGATGGAAATTTTCTAGGTGAGTGCCTTTTTTATTGGTTACTAACATTTTAGTTTGCATATATTTGTACTTATTGCCTATCTTGCTGCAGGGGTTGCATTTTCCAAAAACTTAATTCACTTGTACGCTTATCCTGGATCAAATGATCTGATACCGCACTTAGAGGTTAGTTGATAGTTTTTCTACTTTCCAGCTAAAGGATACATAAATGAATTTTGACTTTTCTCATTTTTTTTTTTACTTCTTTTTTAACAGATTGAAGCCCATCATGGTGGTGTAAATGACTTAGCTTTTGCTCATCCAAACAAACAACTGTGCATTGTTACCTGTGGAGATGACAAGCTCATAAAGGTGAGAGATAGTAAATTTTCACTAAATAGTTTTGATTAAACTGGATATTTCTTGTTATCCTAATGAAAGAAGTGGACAGGTGTGGGATTCAGTGACGGGAAAAAAACTGTTTAATTTTGAAGGTCATGATGCACCAGTTTATTCCATCTGCCCACATCATAAAGAGAATATTCAGGTACAATGCAAAAAATGTCATTTGTTGTTGATTGATTGTATATACTTTTTAGTGTTAAGAAAAGGAAATAATTGACAAAGCCTTAATTGTAAAACTGCTGGACCAGTTGCCTCTGTTACTGTCTTGACTGCGACTATAACTAATCTATGCTGCCAAAAAATGCTTTCACAACCAACTTGTTGAATGAATGAAATTTCACATAGCAATGTGCTCTTCCAACCTGTAACTTATGATTTCCTTTCCAGTTTAATATCCATCAAAGACCTGCCTGTTTTACTAAAACCATTTCCATACTCCTAGCTATAGCTATGATTTCCTTTCCAGTTTAATGTTTTACTGTCTTGACTGTGACTAAACTAATCTATGCTGCCTAAAAATGCTTTCATAACCGACTTGTTGAATGAATGAAATTTCACATAGCAATGTGCTCTTACAACCTTTAATTTATGATTTCCTTTCCAGTTTAATATCCATCAAAGACCTGCCTGTTTTACCAAAACCATTTCCATACTCCTAGCTATAGCTTTACCTCGAATGATCTTTCCTATGTTGCTATAGTGGTCCACTTTATTTGATTCACTTTCTAACATTTTAGGCCAGTGTCTCGTGGAGTCCCTAGTTTTGTGGTTCTGTTGAATGTTTAGTTTTTATTTTTGGCCGAGAATTGAATGATTACTTTACCTTTGATGTTTGGATGGAAATTTATACTTTCTTTTTCTAATTATCTACATCATTTCAGTTCATATTTTCAACTGCTGTCAATGGGAAAATTAAGGCCTGGTTGTATGATAATATGGGTTCCAGAGTTGACTATGATGCTCCTGGTCACTGGTGTACTACAATGCTTTACAGTGCCGATGGAAGCAGGTATGGACATGAATTTTAGGACTAGGAATTTTAGTGACTAGCTGTTTAAAACTTCGAGTTGTATTCCTTCCCCCCAAAAAATAAATTTTCCCATAACGCCTTTAGTTAAACCTTAGTTGTCTAATTTTAAATGTAATTCTAGTTTTGAACTTCTGTTAGTGTTTCTACTTTTGTTTCAGATTGTTCTCTTGTGGAACTAGTAAAGATGGAGAATCTTTTTTGGTTGAGTGGAATGAAAGTGAAGGAGCTATAAAGAGGACTTACGTGGGGTTTAGAAAGAAATCAGCTGGTGTGGTGTCATTTGACGCGACACAGAATCACTTTTTGGCTGCAGGCGAAGATGGCCAGATAAAGTTTTGGGACATGGATAATATCAATCTTCTCACTTTCACAGATGCTGAGGGTGGACTCCCTGTAAGTTAAATATTCAGGTTTTGTAGCTCTTTTGAAACATATATGCTATTCAGTTGTTGTCTAATTAATGATATTAATTGTTCCAGAGTCTTCCACGTGTGAGATTCAATAAGGAAGGAAATCTCCTTTGTGTGACGACAGCAGACAATGGATTCAAAATACTTGCAAATGCTGTGGGTCTGAGATCTTTAAGAGCAGTTGAAACATCATCTTTTGATCCATTGAGAACTCCAATTGTTTCTGCTGCAATTAAGGTAATGATCGTTTTGGGTTACCTAATGTTTACTTGAGAATATTCATATCTTGAGACCTGCAGGTTTTCACTTTTTTCTCTGCTGGTTAGGCTTCTGCCTCTTCTGCAGTTGCAAATGTTGGTCCTGTCAGCTGTAAAGTGGAAAGGAGCTCTCCTGTCAGGCCTTCTCTGATACTTGTATGTTAGCCAGATGTTCCGTCCTCATGTTTGGAATTTTTTTCTGAAAATTGTGTGGTAGTTGGAGCTTGTGCTAGTAACAATATTCACATCGCTACTAGCACATTAGGATATTAGATTTTAGGGCCAACAGTTTTTGGTCTTATTGGTGCTGCCTCTCATTTTTCCTTTTATGCAATAAGGAACATTTTTGTGCTTTTAACAGAACCAAGTAGGTTGTCTATAATACAAAATGGACCCTAGATTTTTCACTTTTTGTCTTTTTCATGGTTATGATGTTCTTGCAATTGATTTTGTTGTTTTTCCGTCAAGAATGGAGTTGATCCTTTGGGTAGAAGTGTCGAAAAGCCAAGAGTTGTGGATGATGCAATAGACAAGACTAAACCCTGGCATTTAGCTGAAATCGTGGATCCTGGTCAGTGTCGGTTAGTTACCTTACCTGACAGCGTGGATACCTCCAGCAAGGTGTGTTAATTTGCTTCTAAAACTCAGGTTTGTACCTCATCTTGATACCATTTATCCCTGAACCGTTGCATCTCTTTGAAGGTTGTTCGGCTTTTGTATACAAATTCTGCTGTTGGTATTTTGGCACTTGGGTCAAATGGTGTTCAGAAGCTATGGAAGTGGCCCCGTAATGACCAGAATCCATCTGGAAAGGTGCAACACTTTTCTCAAATAAGATAGTTTCTTTCACTTTTATTTTTATCTATAAATTCCC
This sequence comes from Adansonia grandidieri, assembly GCA_038382065.1. Lineage (NCBI taxonomy): Eukaryota > Viridiplantae > Streptophyta > Magnoliopsida > Malvales > Malvaceae > Adansonia > Adansonia grandidieri. Next base: position 16,142,792 of record JBBYHK010000022.1, on the reverse strand, counting down.
TATCGGCGACCAGAACTCTGAAGTTCCTTGAACTTTAAAGGCCACTGCCAATGTTGTTCCACAGCATTGGCAACCAAACAGTGGTCTTCTTATGACTAATGATATAACAGGTGTCAACCTGGAAGAAGCAGTACCATGCATAGCACTCTCAAAGAATGATTCATATGTAATGTCAGCTACTGGCGGAAAAGTTTCTTTGTTTAACATGATGACTTTCAAGGTATGCCTTCATGTGCTGGTGTTTTGAATGTATTTTATGTTTGGCATGCTAATATAATAACAAATGTTTTGCAGGTAATGACAACATTCATGTCTCCTCCTCCGGCTTCAACCTTCTTAGCATTCCATCCTCAGGATAATAATATCATAGCAATTGGAATGGAGGATTCAACTATTCATATTTACAATGTTAGGGTAGATGAGGTGACATTTCCCAAACTCTTTTTGACGTGTGCTCATTTATTCTTCTCTCCCCTTGTATAATCCTGCTCTCTTAAGTGGTTCTAATGTTTCTGTTTTTAACTTTTTTAGGTGAAATCAAAATTAAAAGGTCACCAAAAGCGAATAACTGGTTTGGCTTTTTCAACCAGCCTCAATATCTTGGTTTCGTCAGGTGCTGATGCTCATGTAAGTAGTGGGCTTGTCATATTTACTTATTTTATTCATACTTTTTCTGTGGGGTATACATGATAAACTTCAGGTAATCATAAAAAATAGAAAAGAAACAACTGATTTGTTGGTTTTTTAACTTAATTTCCTTGGTATTTCGTGGGTTCCATCATCTTTGATGCATGTTACACATTTCTATCTCTCTTTACTGTTTGCTCAGTTTATTTAGTGTTTTTTCTTTTCCTTCATGTCCATGCTTTCCTTAAACCGGCTAAGGACTTGGTATACTGGTTCAGTTTATTGATGAATGTAATGTCTTATTGCATATTACTAACTGACAGGCCATATGTAGGAGTGACATTATTACGTGTTAACATCTTGCTGTTCTCTGCAGCTGTGCTTCTGGAGCATTGATACGTGGGAGAAAAGGAAATCAGTTGCAATTCAAATTCCTGCTGGAATGGCACCTACGGGCGACACACGAGTACAATTTCACTCCGATCAAATCCGACTGCTGGTGGTTCATGAAACACAGTTAGCAATATATGATGCTTCCAAGATGGAACGCATTCGACAGGTAAGGAAGTCAAAAAAGCGGTATAGAATTTGATGATATAATATTTGCATTTAATGGAGGGAACACTTTATAATGCCATTCATTTGCTGCAGTGGATTCCACAAGATGTATTGCATGCCCCCATATCTTGTGCAACATATTCCTGTAATAGCCAATCTATTTATGCTACCTTTTGCGATGGTAATGTTGGGGTGTTTGATGCTGATAGCCTCAGACTTAGATGCCGTATTGCTTCATCAGTGTACTTGTCCCCGACAATCTTAAAAGGGTAAGTTATCTGTTGTATTCTGCGCAAATGCATCAAACCTGCAGTTGCCTTCTAAATTTATATTAGCATTATCTGGATTGTCAGCTACCTCAATCAAACTGTTTAATCCGTCTTGTTGCAGTTTTCTTGTACCATTTTGTTATTCCTCAGTGGTAGGTTTCATGCATCTTTAATTGTTAATTCCCTATTACAAATTGCATGAACTGCATCAAACAATCATTTTCTGGGGTTGGTTTTCTAACGAGGATACTGTTTTACAGAAACCAAGCTGTATACCCGGTTGCTGTGGCTGCAAACCCGATAGAGGTGAACCAGTTTGCAATAGGATTGAGCGATGGATCTGTGAAAGTAATGGAGCCCTCCGAATCCGAAGGGAAATGGGGAGTGAGTCTGCCGGCGGATAATGGGGTTCAGCTGAATGGTAGGACGGCATCGCCATCTACCACAAGCAATCACACACCTGATCAGTTACAAAGATGAGATTATGAGGTTCTATCATCAAATGTATATTATTAGGTTCTTTTACTTTTTATTTTTCCATATGTCGCAAACCTCCCTTACTATAAAAGCTAAGCCCTAAATGATTAGGAATGTGCCCCAATTCTTGTATAATCCTCCTACTTGATTGATGGTTGTTGTTCTAGTTTTATTTACTTTGTACTTTAACTTTTGGAGTGTTTTTCCTTTTGGAAACAGTTGCTGTATTGACTTTATATTAATTTATTTCCTAATAAAACTCAGTTGTAACTTTGATTGTAATTTCTTATCTCTCTTTTGTTTTGAGTATAAAAAATCTTTAACGAACAACAATCCTTCAATCAAGAGGTAACCACTCTTAATAATCCTTATCAATGGACCAAATTTATCAAGTCTTGCAGTATTCTGGTATATTAAATTATCAATTTTTTAATTACTTCTGCATCTCCCTCTCTCGAAAAGGATTTTGGATAGATTTGTCTAAATGTCACTTTGTCTAGTTTGGCCCATACGAGTTAGGCTTTGAACAAGCAATTTGCAAATTGTGTTGGTTTTGTTTGAATTATTATTTAACAATAATTTTTATTTAAATTTAATTATAAAAATAAAAATATTAAATATTGATATAAAAATAAATTTTTTAATATTTTGAGATTAATTTATGAGTAAATTTAATTATGGATATCCGGATTTGAGGTTTATTGAATGTCATTTTTTAAAATGATTAAACAAATTAAGTGAATTGATTTCGGATTTCACTTCTTTAATATATGCAAATATATGAATTTTTTTCCCTGCAAATGTAAATTAGCAGTTTGTAAAGTTAGAAAAATGCTTTCATGGAGGGTTGCGTCGAAAGCAGTGAATGAGAATTTTGCAAGTTCTATTAACTTCATTTCATTGTTAAGCTGTCGGGACTTGAAATAAAACAGAGGAGTTCCCTTTAGCATCTCTATAATTGATGGCTGCATTGGATGGGATAATAATATAATCATTTAATTTAAGAACAAGAGAAGAGATACTCATGAAAACTTTGGTCTTTTACAGAGCTTTCAACTAGCTTAGCCCATATTAGATTTGCTGCCTTTCCTTCAATGCTAGAAATTTGTAAACACCAAAATCTAATCAAATTAATATTTCACAATAAAATAATTAAAGAAAAATTGAAAGATAAGAGACTATCATCATTCATTATACCATCCATCGTCAACTTTCTTCAAGGGTTAATCTCCGGTATCAAAACACCATTCTCATCATATTGAATTGCCCCAGAATGATTCAAAGGCCTGCATCTTACTCCCATTAATATCCTCTTCTTGCATAGTTCTTGTTTCTTTGATTTTCCTCCCACCATTTCACTTATCTTCTTCATCGACAAACCAATCTTTGCCTTCCTCCGACTGCTGCCGCTGCTTCTGCTCATTATTTTCGATCCATACCCCGTCAAGTCATCGCAGTTTCCGCCCTGCTTCACCGTCACAACACCGTTTGCTCCAATGCTGTTATTATTTCCACCTTTTTCACCTACACAAACAACTGTTATATCAGTGTTGTTGTTGTTGCTGTTGCCAACGTTGGTTTTTCCTCTGTTCTGTTCCATCTTGCTTGAGTGTTTTGAGTATGTCCGCCGTGATTTTGGCCTCTCCTTTCTCTCATTTCCACCCTCCTCCGTCGCTATCGGCGGTGGTTCCTCTTTACCTTTGCCTTCATCTTCAGCCTCCACCACAACCACAGCCATTCGTTGCAGCACCCCATCGTTCAAGACATACTCTTCTTCTTCACTGCTTTTTCCTGTCGTTATTTTCTCCGATCCCATGTCGATACTTTCAATCATTTTCTTTAACCTCTTCATATCTTCATCATCTCCATTGCTGCACTTCTTATTCTTTCCAAACACATTGGAAACCATTGACCCAACCTTTTTCCTAAAACTCTTCCTTTTAGATGCATCCGAATATTTCTTGTTGTCCACAGCACCTCCATTTTCGCCATTTTCACTCCGGGTTTGATTTCTTCTTTGGATAACCTTAACCAAAACCCTGGGAATCTTGATTCGTATCGTTGGTTGAGGAAGCGTGATGCTGAGAACATAAGACAAATGTGAGTTCGGTTGAACAAAAGCCCCATCTTTTTCATGAATTTGTGCTTTCATCTTGGCTACTACTTCCAACTGAGATTGATCAATAACCATAACTATTTTACTTTTTTGAGGGGGTTTTAAATTTAGTTTTAGAAGTAATTAAAGAATTTGAGTTGCATGAGAAGTAGGAAAGAGAAAGGAAACATGATCGACTCTTAAGAAGAGTTTTCTTCCTTATGTAACTGCATATCACCTTTTTTTTGGATAAATATTGGAAAGATAAATCAGTAAACAAAAACCCAAATTCTAATGCATATCTCTAAATTTCACACCTATCTCATCTCATACTTTTTATTTATTTATTTGTTTTATTTGTATGGAAATTCAATATCCTAGTTAATGTCAGATATTGCAGACAAAGAAACTTGGGTTTAGCCACAATGGCTTAGCTTCATGCATGAAAACTTTAATGTGATGATTTTTTGGCACAGCGACGCTATGAAAATAATGAACATCACCTGTGTGGTTGGTCTGAGTCATGATTCAAAAATTATTTTTTTTTTATCTTTTACTTATGTTAGGAAATTTATATCACTATTTAAAAAATATTAAAAAATTATTTTTATATTAATATTATATATTTTTATAATTAAATTTTAATAATTTATTTATTAATAAATAGTAATTCGGGTTGGGTTGGACTAATCCGAATTAGAAAAAGCTTTATTGAAGCTTGAATTTATATAGACTAGTCCAACCCGTTCTTAAGACTTGAATATGTTTATATAGAAGATAATTTATAAATAAAAGAATATGATTTGATTTATCCATTTTGATACAACCAAGGTTCCAACTAGAAAAAAAAAATGTCAAAGTTAAGATTCGAACCTAAATTTATTGAATGTCATTTATAAAGAATATTGTATAGACGAACAAAACTAAGATATGAATTCATAACTGTATTTGTTTTTATTTAATTTTTTTAAATTAAAAAAATCAATTTAATTTGACAAAATTGTACTTAAAACATTTTAACTAACCCAAACTGTTTATACATCTATGCTATATTTAAATTCCCTGATTGAGTTTGTTGAATTGACCTAAATTTGATATATAATTAGGGAAGATAATATCTTTACATCTAAAAGGTTATTCATTAATCAATTTTTTTTAAACATAATTATTTTACTCACATTTTTTCATCCACTCGATTAAAAAAATTATATAATGAAGTCTAATTCTTAGATATGTTAATAATCGGGCTGTGGTTTGAAAAAATTAAAATTTAAGTCTAGATTTGAATTTAATTTAGTCTGACTCGAATAACTATTTAAAAATATTCAAAAAATTAAAAAATTATTTTAATATTAATATTTATATATTATATAATTAAATTTAAATAAAATATTATTTTAATTAATATACAATGAACTATTTGACCTTTGAATAGGTCTAAGTAATTTTTAAGACAAGGTGTTTCATCCACGTAGGGCCAGATCAATTAGGGCATTTAGAAAGAAATTATGGGCCGAATTTGATTTGGGAGAATGGTTTCTAATTGGGCTTAGAATTCGCAACCCAAAATATGATTTGGTTATTTATCTACTTTCTCGGCTGAAGCTTCAGAAGCACTCTTTTTCCATTTCACTTTCTCATTGCTCGCGGCCGCTCTTAGCACTTTTCTTTTTTCAGGCGAGTCTCTCAAAAATTCAATCTCATGTTTATTTTTTTTTTTTGAAAATTCTATTGTTATTTTTATATCCCGATCGGACTTTTATTTGTTTTTATTATTGCAATTTCTCGATGGAAATTAATAAAATAAAGAAACTGGTGAAACCGACTTAAATAATTTTATATTTTTGATCTCCTTTTTGTAGATTTACGGTTTCAATTCATTAATGGTGATTTTAATGAAGATAAAGATGATAATTTTATTTTTTTCTTTCAGTTACTTGGGAACTTGTAGTTGGATTTGGTTTTACTTGGAGATTGAAGATAAAGATCGTAATTTTATTTTTTTTTAAACTATTTAATTGATAAAAAAAAATTGGGGTTCATTGTTTTAGGCAATCGCGGAGGTGTTAAGAATTTGATTGCAAACATGGCGAATTTTGCGAAACCAGAGAATGCCTTGAAGAGAGCAGAAGGTTAGCTGCAAGAACTTTCCTTTATTTGTTTGTTGTTTTTGAGAAACTTTTTGTTGTGAATGTATGATACACATTGTTTGGTATTTGGAATAATTGTCTGCTGTTAGTGTGAATCTGGGTCGTAGAGTCATTGCCCTAATTAGTTAAAAGTGAATGGTGGGTTGTGATAACTACATTTATATACGTGTTTGTGTTGACTTTGTGATGGGGTTGATGCAGAGTTGATTAATGTTGGCCAGAAGCAAGATGCTTTGCAGGCGCTTCACAACCTAATAACTTCAAAGAGATACAGAGCTTGGCAGAAGCCACTTGAAAAGATAATGTTTAAATATGTAGAGCTGTGTGTTGACATGCGGAAGGGTCGGTTTGCCAAGGATGGTCTGATTCAATACCGTATCGTATGTCAACAAGTGAATGTTAGTTCTTTGGAGGAGGTGATCAAGCACTTTTTGCATCTTTCTACTCAGAAAGCTGAGCAGGCTCGTAGTCAGGCAGAAGCCCTGGAAGAAGCTCTTGATGTTGATGACCTTGAAGCTGATAAAAGGCCAGAAGATTTGATGCTAAGTTATGTCAGTGGCGAGAAAGGAAAGGATAGGTCTGATCGTGAGCTTGTTACTCCTTGGTTCAAGTTTCTTTGGGAGACCTATAGGACAGTGCTTGAAATATTGCGAAACAATTCCAAGTTAGAGGCACTCTATGCGGTATTTCCTGTCTTAATGACTGTTCATAAATGTTGAGCACTTGTTGCAACCTATAAATCTTCAACTTTTCATCACTATATGAAATTGGAAAAACTGCTTTTCAGCATTATGGTAGAAGGGTTTCTAGGTTTTTGCATACTACTTTTCAGATTTGAGTACATATCCCTTCACTGCTTTTATCTGAATTTGTTCGGAAAGTCTTTCATTGGTAGATGAGCGGAATGGTTAATTGTTAGTTTTTGTATTAGAATCTTTGAGCTTGAAAGGATAAGTTTTGAGGAATATAAGACTGAAGTCACTATTAGGTGAATTGCAAAGATTTCAGCAGGTTCTTGGAAAAAAGAGATTATGGCAACAAGAATTGATTTTGGTCTTGGCGAACTGTTAATTAATTTAGTGTGTGGAATCAATGTTTTGTTTTGTTTTTGTTTATTTGAATCTCTAGCTTGAAAGGATAGGTTTTGAGGAATATAGGACTTAAGTCTTTATTAGATGTATTGCAAAGACTTATCCAGGTTTGCCAAGAAAAAGAGATTATGGCCAACAAAAAATTGATTTTGGTCTTGGATCTAGGCAACTTCGCCTGCACACCCAGTGGAAACATGATGGAATGAATGTCTCTTCTTTTGTTTTTGCGCTTGATAATGTCTTATTACCATGATAATGGTAATTTGTTTACATATTGATTTGAAATAAATAATCTTTGTATTTTTTTAAAATATCCTGTAGATGACAGCACATCGAGCATTCCAATTCTGCAAGCAGTATAAACGGACAACGGAGTTCCGAAGGTTGTGTGAGATTATAAGGAATCATTTAGCAAATCTAAATAAATATAAAGATCAGAGGGACAGACCTGACCTCTCAGCCCCAGAGAGTTTGCAACTGTATCTTGACACAAGATTTGAGCAGCTAAAGATTGCTACTGAACTTGGACTCTGGCAGGTCTGCTGTTTCCTTCATCCACCTTCTGTGCATGCTTAACGGATGAGTTTGCTATCTTGTAATGGATATATCTGACATGCTTCTGTTCGTTGCTTGTTATTGGGTCCTTACAGGAAGCTTTTCGTTCTGTTGAAGATATTCATGGATTAATGTCCATTGTCAAGAAAACTCCCAAGGCTTCCTTGATGGTGGTTTATTATGCAAAGTTAACTGAAATATTCTGGATTTCAGGCAGCCATCTTTATCATGCTTATGCATGGTTCAAGCTATTTGCACTTCAAAAAAGCTTTAATAAAAACTTAAGCCAGAAGGATTTGCAGTTGATAGCATCAGCAGTTGTCTTGGCTGCACTATCAGTGTCCCCTTACAATCAAACACGCGGTGCATCACACTTTGAACTTGAAAGTGAGAAAGAGCGCAACCTTCGAATGGCAAATCTTATAGGATTTAATCTTGAATCTAAACTTGAGAACAAAGAAGTGGTATGTTGTATCGAATTTCATTTGCTTTAATTTTTTTCTTTTTCTTGATATTAACTAATTCTGACATTCTGCATTTCTTACAGTTTTCAAGGTCGTCAGTTCTTGCAGAACTGGTATGTCTGAATTTTATGACTTCTTTTGATTTGTTTCTTCTTTTTTTCTGTATGTTACTTTTACTGATTCGATAGTTTGTTTCTGCTAAATGTTCAAAGTTTGAATTGTTAGGCTATTTTTTGTTTATATCTCTCAACAATGATGTTTCTCAAATCAATTTTGGAACTCAACCCAACCAAGCCCTTAATCAGTAACTAGTTGTGTTTGACTACATGGCATAATTTCTCCATTCCGCCTGGTTAAGGCGAAATAATCAAATATATAGGCCTAACCGAACCCCATTTCTAGGTTATCATAGCCTTAAAAATCTGCTCTGTACTTGGATCTCTTTGAGGTCCACAATCTATCTATTCATGAAGTGATTTGGTCTTTCTTTGCTATGTTCTTTAACACAAAGAAATAAGTCTGCCCAGTTTTGCAAGTTAGGGTTGATTGAGCTCTCTCTCTCTCTCTCTCTCTCTCTCAGAGAATTGTGTGGAATACAAAGGGGGCATTGTCTCTATATTTATGTAACTAAAAATTTTTGTCTTTAAATTGCTAACTCACTGTCTGTTCTTATTCCCTTTTTATTTAGGTCTCCAAAGGTGTACTTAGTTGTGCGACTCAAGAAGTGAAAGATCTTTACCATCTTTTAGAAAATGATTTTCTTCCTCTGGATGTTGCATCCAAGATACAGCCTCTGTTGATGAAAATATCAAAGCTGGGTGGGAAGCTGGCTTCAGCTTCATCTTTACCAGAAGTTCAACTTTCTCAATATATTCCTGCCCTTGAAAAGCTTGCTACCCTCTGGTTGCTTAAGCAGGTGTGTTCTTGTGTTTATTTTCTTTTCATTTTTTATTTGCCCTTCCTATCTGATAGAAAAGGATCCCATGATCCTGAACCAATCTTACTTGAGATTTTAAGGTTTCGTTGTAAACCTAATTGGTTACTTCCAATTACGTAAATCAATAGTTCAAACTGCACTCAAAGGTAGGGCATTTCCCATTTTTATAGGAACTTCTGCACTAGAAACAATGGTATCTCCAATTATAGCCCCTCTGGGATGTAAAATATATCTCTTCTCACCATCCCCATAGTGTA